>JAWNOB010000034.1:0-261692 GCA_035046265.1 Drosophila bunnanda | reverse complement strand
GGAGGAATGAGAAGAAATGAGGAGGAATGAGGATCAATGATTAGGAATGATAAGGAATAAGGAGGAATAAGGAGGAATGAGGAGGACTGAGGAGGAATGAGGAGGAATAAGGAGGAAGGAGGAGGAACGGGTAGGAGTAAGGAAGAATAAAACGGAATGAAGAGGAATACGGAAGAAAAAGGAGGATTAAGGACGAATAAGGAGGAATGCGGAGGAAATAAGGAGAAATACGGACGAATAAGGGGGAATAAGGAAGAATAAGGAAGAATAAGGAGGAAAAAGGAGTAATGAGCAGGAGATTAGGAATAATTAGGAATTAGGAGTAATGAGAAGGAATGAGAAGGAATAAGGAGGATTGAGGAGTAATGAGGACGAATAAGGAGGAATGAGGAGGACTGAGGAGGAATGAGGAGCTATGAGGAGGAATAAGGAGGAATAAGGAGGAATGAGGAGGAATTTGGAGGAATGAGGAGGAATGAGGAGGAATGAGGAGGAACGGGGAGAAATAAGGAGGTATAAAACGGAAATAGGAGGAATAAGGAAAAAAGGAGGAATGAGGAGGAATAAGGAAAAATAATAATAATAATTGGAATAAGGAAAAATATAATAAAGAAGAATAAGGAAGAATGAGGAGGAAAAAGGAGGAATGAGCAGGAGATTAGGAATAATTAGGAATATGGAGGAATGAGAAGAATTGAGGAGGAATAAGGAGGAATAAGGAGAAATGAGGAGTGATGAGGACGAATGAGGAGGAATGAGGAGGAATGAGGAGGAATGAGGAAAAATAAGGAAGAAAACGGGGGGAGTGAGGAAGAATAAGGAGGAATAAGACGGAATGATTAAGAATAAGGAGGAATGAGGAGGAATGGTTAGGAATAGGGAGGAGTGAGGAGGGATGAGGAGGAATGAGGAGGAATAATGAGGACTGAAGAGGAATGAGGAGGAATAAAGAGGAATGAGAAGGAATGAGGAGCAATAAGGAGGAATAAGGATGAATGGGGAGGAATGAGGAGGAATAAGGAGGAATGAGGAGGAATGAGGAGGAATGAGGAGGAATGAGGAGGAATGAGGAGGAATGAGGAGGAATGAGGAGGAATAAGGAGGAATGAGGAGGAACGGGGAGGAATAAGGAGGAATAAAACGGAATGATAAGGAAAAAGGAAGAAAAAGGAGGAATAAGGAGGAATGAGGAAGAAAAAAGAAAAAGAGGAGGAATAAGGAAGAATTAGGAGGAATGAGGAGGAAATAAGAAGAAATACGGACGAATAAGGGGGACTAAGGAAGAATAAGGAAGAATGGGGAACAAACAGGAGGAATGAGCAGCAGATTAGGAATAAATAGGAATAAGGAGGAATAAGAAGGAATGAGGAGGAATAAAGAAAAAAGGAGGAATGAGAAGCAATGAGGAGAAATAAGAAGTAATGAGGCCGAATAAGAAGGAATGAGGAGGAATGAGGAAAAATAAAGAGGAATGAGAAGAAAGGAGGAGGAATGAGGAGGACTGAGGAGGAATGATTAGGAATAAGGAGGAATAAGGCGGAATGAAGAGGAATAAGGAGGAATGAGGAAGAATGAGGAGGAATAAGGAGGAATGAGGAGGAGTGAGGGGGAATGAGGAGGAAATAAGGAGGAATGAGGAGGAATGAGGAGGAAATAGGAAAAATAAGGAGGAATAAGGAGGATTAAGGAGGAATGAGAAGAAATGAGGAGGAATGAGGATCAATGATTAGGAATTATTAGGAATAAGGAGGAATAAGGAGGAATGAGGAGGACTGAGGAGGACTGAGGAGGAATGAAACGGAATGAAGAGGAATACGGAAAAAAAAGGAGGATTAAGGACGAATAAGGAGGAATGCGGAGGAAATAAGGAGAAATACGGACGAATAAGGGGGAATAAGGAAGAATAAGGAAGAATAAGGAGGAAAAAGGAGGAATGAGCAGGAGATTAGGAATAATTAGGAATTAGGAGTAATGAGAAGGAATGAGAAGGAATAAGGAAGATTGAGGAGTAATGAGGACGAATAAGGAGGAATGAGGAGGAATGAGGAGGAATGAGGAGGAATGAGGAGTAATGAGGAGGAATGAGAAGGAATGAGGAGGAATTTGGAGGAATGAGGAGGAATGAGGAGGAACGAGGAGGAATAAGGAGGTATAAAACGGAAATAGGAGGAATAAGGAAAAAATGAGGAATGAGGAGGAATAAGGAAAAATAATAATAATAATTGGAATAAGGAAAAAAATAATAAAGAAGAATAAGGAAGAATGAGGAGGGAAAAGGGGGAATGAGCAGGAGATTAGGAATAATTAGGAATATGGAGGAATGAGAATTGAGGAGGAATAAGGAGAAATGAGGAGTGATGAGGACGAATAAAGAGGAATGAGGAGGAATGAGGAGGACTGAGGAGGAATGAGGAGCTATGAGGAGGAATAAGGAGGAATAAGGAGGAATGAGGAGGAATTTGGAGGAATGAGGAGGAATGAGGAGGAATGAGGAGGAACGGGGAGGAATAAGGAGGTATAAAACGGAAATAGGAGGAATAAGGAAAAAATGAGGAATGAGGAGGAATAAGGAAAAATAATAATAATAATTGGAATAAGGAAAAATATAATAAAGAAGAATAAGGAAGAATGAGGAGTTAAAAGGGGGAATGAGCAGGAGATTGGGAATAATTAGGAATATGGAGGAATGAGAATTGAGAAGGAATAAGGAGGAATAAGGAGAAATGAGGAGTGATGAGGACGAATAAGGAGGAATGAGGAGGAATGAGGAAAAATAAGGAAGAAAAAGGGGGGAGTGAGGAAGAATAAGGAGGAATAAGACGGAATGAGGAAGAATAAGGAGGAATGAGGAGGAATGGTTAGGAATAAGGAGGGGTGAGGAGGGATGAGGACGAATGAGGAGGAATGAGGAGGAATGAGGAGGAATGAGGAAAAATAAGGAAGAAAACGGGGGGAGTGAGGAAGAATAAGGAAGAATAAGACGGAATGATTAAGAATAAGGAGGAATGAGGAGGAATGGTTAGGAATAGGGAGGAGTGAGGAGGGATGAGGAGGAATGAGGAGGAATAATGAGGACTGAAGAGGAATGAGGAGGAATGACTAGACATAAGGAGGAATGAGGAGGAATAAAGAGGAATGAGAAGGAATGAGGAGCAATAAGGAGGAATAAGGATGAATGGGGAGGAATGAGGAGGAATAAGGAGGAATGAGGAGGAATGAGGAGGAATGAGGAGGAATGAGGAGGAATGAGGAGGAATGAGGAGGAATAAGGAGGAATGAGGAGGAACGGGGAGGAATAAGGAGGAATAAAACGGAATGATAAGGAAAAAGGAAGAAAAAGGAGGAATAAGGAGGAATGAGGAAGAAAAAAGAAAAAGAGGAGGAATAAGGAAGAATTAGGAGGAATGAGGAGGAAATAAGAAGAAATACGGACGAATAAGGGGGACTAAGGAAGAATAAGGAAGAATGGGGAACAAACAGGAGGAATGAGCAGCAGATTAGGAATAAATAGGAATAAGGAGGAATAAGAAGGAATGAGGAGGAATAAAGAGAAAAAAGGAGGAATGAGAAGCAATGAGGAGAAATAAGAAGTAATGAGGCCGAATAAGAAGGAATGAGGAGGAATGAGGAAAAATAAAGAGGAATGAGAAGAAAGGAGGAGGAATGAGGAGGACTGAGGAGGAATGATTAGGAATAAGGAGGAATAAGGCGGAATGAAGAGGAATAAGGAGGAATGAGGAAGAATGAGGAGGAATAAGGAGGAATGAGGAGGAGTGAGGGGGAATGAGGAGGAAATAAGGAGGAATTAGGAGGAATGAGGAGGAAATAGGAAAAATAAGGAGGAATAAGGAGGATTAAGGAGGAATGAGAAGAAATGAGGAGGAATGAGGATCAATGATTAGGAATTATTAGGAATAAGGAGGAATAAGGAGGAATGAGGAGGACTGAGGAGGACTGAGGAGGAATGAAACGGAATGAAGAGGAATACGGAAAAAAAGGAGGATTAAGGACGAATAAGGAGGAATGCGGAGGAAATAAGGAGAAATACGGACGAATAAGGGGGAATAAGGAAGAATAAGGAAGAATAAGGAGGAAAAAGGAGGAATGAGCAGGAGATTAGGAATAATTAGGAATTAGGAGTAATGAGAAGGAATGAGAAGGAATAAGGAAGATTGAGGAGTAATGAGGACGAATAAGGAGGAATGAGGAGGAATGAGGAGGAATGAGGAGTAATGAGGAGGAATGAGAAGGAATGAGGAGGAATTTGGAGGAATGAGGAGGAATGAGGAGGAACGAGGAGGAATAAGGAGGTATAAAACGGAAATAGGAGGAATAAGGAAAAAATGAGGAATGAGGAGGAATAAGGAAAAATAATAATAATAATTGGAATAAGGAAAAAAATAATAAAGAAGAATAAGGAAGAATGAGGAGGGAAAAGGGGGAATGAGCAGGAGATTAGGAATAATTAGAAATATGGAGGAATGAGAATTGAGGAGGAATAAGGAGAAATGAGGAGTGATGAGGACGAATAAAGAGGAATGAGGAGGAATGAGGAGGACTGAGGAGGAATGAGGAGCTATGAGGAGGAATAAGGAGGAATAAGGAGGAATGAGGAGGAATTTGGAGGAATGAGGAGGAATGAGGAGGAATGAGGAGGAACGGGGAGGAATAAGGAGGTATAAAACGGAAATAGGAGGAATAAGGAAAAAATGAGGAATGAGGAGGAATGATTAGGAATAAGGAGGAATAAGGAGGAATGAGGAGGACTGAGGAGGAATGAGGAGTTATGAGGAGGAATAAGGAGGAATAAGGAGGAATGAGGAGGAATTTGGAGGAATGAGGAGGAATGAGGAGGAATGAGGAGGAACGGGGAGGAATAAGGAGGTATAAAACGGAAATAGGAGGAATATGGAAAAAATGAGGAATGAGGAGGAATAAGGAAAAATAATAATAATAATTGGAATAAGGAAAAATATAATAAAGAAGAATAAGGAAGAATGAGGAGTTAAAAGGGGGAATGAGCAGGAGATTGGGAATAATTAGGAATATGGAGGAATGAGAATTGAGAAGGAATAAGGAGGAATAAGGAGAAATGAGGAGTGATGAGGACGAATAAGGAGGAATGAGGAGGAATGAGGAAAAATAAGGAAGAAAAAGGGGGGAGTGAGGAAGAATAAGGAGGAATAAGACGGAATGAGGAAGAATAAGGAGGAATGAGGAGGAATGGTTAGGAATAAGGAGGGGTGAGGAGGGATGAGGAGGAATGAGGAGGAATGAGGAGGAATAATGAGGACTGAAGAGGAATGAGGAGGAATGACTAGACATAAGGAGGAATGAGGAGGAATAAAGAGGAATGAGAAGGAATGAGGAGCAATAAGGAGGAATAAGGATGAATGGGGAGGAATGAGGAGGAATAAGGAGGAATGAGGAGGAATGAGGAGGAATGAGGAGGAATGAGGAGGAATGAGGAGGAATGAGGAGGAATGAGGAGGAATAAGGAGGAATGAGGAGGAACGGGGAGGAATAAGGAGGAATAAAACGGAATGATAAGGAAAAAGGAAGAAAAAGGAGGAATAAGGAGGAATGAGGAAGAAAAAAGAAAAAATAGAGGAATAAGGACGAATTAGGAGGAATGAGGAGGAAATAAGAAGAAATACGGACGAATAAGGGGGACTAAGGAAGAATAAGGAAGAATGGGGAACAAACAGGAGGAATGAGCAGCAGATTAGGAATAAATAGGAATAAGGAGGAATAAGAAGGAATGAGGAGGAATAAAGAGAAAAAAGGAGGAATGAGAAGCAATGAGGAGACATAAGAAGTAATGAGGCCGAATAAGAAGGAATGAGGAGGAATGAGGAAAAATAAGGAGGAATGAGAAGAAAGGAGGAGGAATGAGGAGGACTGAGGAGGAAGGATTAGGAATAAGGAGGAATAAGGCGGAATGAAGAGGAATAAGGAGGAATGAGGAAGAATGAGGAGGAATAAGGAGGAATGAGGAGGAGTGAGGGGGAATAAGGAGGAAATAAGGAGGAATGAGGAGGAATGAGGAGGAAATAGGAAAAATAAGGAGGAATAAGGAGGATTAAGGAGGAATGAGAAGAAATGAGGAGGAATGAGGATCAATGATTAGGAATTATTAGGAATAAGGAGGAATAAGGAGGAATGAGGAGGACTGAGGAGGACTGAGGAGGAATGAAACGGAATGAAAAGGAATACGGAAAAAAAGGAATGAGGATCAATGATTAGGAATTATTAGGATTAAGGACGAATAAGGAGGAATGCGGAGGAAATAAGGAGAAATACGGACGAATAAGGGGGAATAAGGAAGAATAAGGAAGAATAAGGAGGAAAAAGGAGGAATGAGCAGGAGATTAGGAATAATTAGGAATTAGGAGTAATGAGAAGGAATGAGAAGGAATAAGGAAGATTGAGGAATAATGAGGACGAATAAGGAGGAATGAGGAGGAATGAGGAGGAATGAGGAGGAATGAGGAGGAATGAGGAGTAATGAGGAGGAATGAGAAGGAATGAGGAGGAATTTGGAGGAAATAATAAGTAATGAGGACGAATAAGAAGGAATGAGGAGGAATGAGGAAAAATAAAGAGGAATGAGAAGGAAGGAGAAGGAATGAGGAGGAATGAGGAAGAATGAGGAGGAATAAAGAGGAATGAGGAGGAGTGAGGGGGAATGAGGAGGAAATAAGGAGGAATGAGGAGGAATGAGGAGGAATGAGGAGGAACGGGGAGGAATAAGGAGTAATGAGGAAAAATAAAGAGGAATGAGAAGGAAGGAGGAGGAATGAGGAGGACTGAGGAGGAATGATTAGGAATAAGGAGGAATAAGGCGAAATGAAAAGGAATAAGGAGGACTGAGGAGGACTGAGGAGGAATGAGGAGGAATGAGGAGGAATGAGGAGGAATAAGGAGGAAGGAGGAGGAACTGGTAGGAGTAAGGAGGAATAAAACGGAATGAAGAGGAATACGGAAGAAAAAGGAGGAATAAGGACGAATTAGGAGGAATGCGGAGGAAATAAGGAGAAATACGGACGAATAAGGGGAATAAGGAAGAATAAGGAAGAATAAGGAGGAAAAAAGAGGAATGAGCAGGAGATTAGGAATAATTAGGAGTAATGAGAAGGAATAAGAAGAAATAAGGAGGATTGAGGAGTAATGAGGACGAATAAGGAGGAATGAGGAGGAATGAGGAGGAATGAGGAGGAATGAGGAGGAATGAGGAGGAATGAGGAGGAATGAGGAGGAATGAGGAGGAATGAGGAGGAATGAGGAGGAATGAGGAGGAATGAGGAGGAATGAGGAGGAATGAGGAGGAATGAGGAGGAATGAGGAGGAATGAGGAGGAATGAGGAGGAATGAGGAGGAATGAGGAGGAATGAGGAGGAATGAGGAGGAATGAGGAGGAATGAGGAGGAATGAGGAGGAATGAGGAGGAATGAGGAGGAATGAGGAGGAATGAGGAGGAATAAGGAGGTATAAAACGGAAATAGGAGGAATAAGGAAAAAAGGAGGAATCAGGAGGAATAAGGAAAAATAATAATAATAATTGGAATAAGGAAAAATATAATAAAGAAGAATAAGGAAGAATGAGGAGGGAAAAGAAGGAATGAGCAGGATATAAGGAATAATTAGGAATATGGAGGAATGAGAAGAATTGAGGAGGATTAAGGAGGAATAAGGAGAAATGAGGAGTGATGAGGACGAATAAGGAGGAATGAGGAGGAATGAGGAGGAATGAGGAGGAATAAGGAGGAATGAGGAGGAATGAGGAAAAAGGGGGGAGTGAGGAATAATAAGGAGGAATAAGACGGAATGAGGAAGAACCTTATTCTCCTTAGGAATGAGGAGGAATGGTTAGGAATAAGGAGGAGTGAGGAGGGATGAGGAGGAATGAGGAGGAATGAGGAGGAATGAGGAGGAATGAGGAGGAATGAGGAGGAATGAGGAGGAATGAGGAGGAATGAGGAGGAATGAGGAGGAATGAGGAGGAATGAGGAGGAATGAGGAGCACTGAGGAGGAATGAGGAGCTATGAGGAGGAATAAGGAGGAATAAGGAGGAATGAGGAGGAATTTGGAGGAATGAGGAGGAATGAGGAGGAACGGGGAGGAATAAGGAGGTATAAAACGGAAATAGGAGGAATAAGGAAAAAAGGAGGAATCAGGAGGAATAAGGAAAAATAATAATAATAATTGGAATAAGGAAAAATATAATAAAGAAGAATAAGGAAGAATGAGGAGGGAAAAGGAGGAATGAGCAGGATATAAGGAATAATTAGGAATATGGAGGAATGAGAAGAATTGAGGAGGATTAAGGAGGAATAAGGAGAAATGAGGAGTGATGAGGACGAATAAGGAGGAATGAGGAGGAATGAGGAGGAATGAGGAGGAATGAGGAGGAATGAGGAGGAATGAGGAAAAAGGGGGGAGTGAGGAATAATAAGGAGGAATAAGACGGAATGAGGAAGAACCTTATTCTCCTTAGGAATGAGGAGGAATGGTTAGGAATAAGGAGGAGTGAGGAGGGATGAGGAGGAATGAGGAGGAATAAGGAGGAATGAGGAGGAGTGAGGAAGAATGAGGAGGAAATAAGGAGGAATGAGAAGGAATGAGGAGGAATGAGGAGGAATTAGGAAAAATAAGGAGGAATGAGGAGGATTAAGGGGGAATGAGAAGAAATGAGGAGGAATGAGGATCAATGATTAGGAATGATTAGGAATAAGGAGGAATAAGGATGAATGAGGAGGACTGAGGAGGACTGAGGAGGAATGAGGAGGAATGAGGAGGAATAAGGAGGAAGGAGGAGGAACGGGTAGGAGTAAGGAGGAATAAAACGGAATGAAGAGGAATACGGAAGAAAAAGGAGGAATAAGGAAGAATTAGGAGGAATGCGGAGGAAACAGGGAGAAATACGGACGAATAAGGGGGAATAAGGAAGAATAAGGAGGAAAAAAGGGGAATGAGCAGGAGATTAGGAATAATTAGGAATTAGGAGTAATGAGAAGGAATGAGAAGGAATAAGGAGGATTGAGGAGTAATGAGGACAAATAAGAACGAATGAGGAGGAATGAGGAGGAATGAGGAGGAATGAGGAGGAATGAGGAGGAATGATGAGGAATGAGGAGGAATGATTAGGAATAAGGAGGAATAAGGAGGAATGAGGAGGACTGAGGAGGAATGATTAGGAATAAGGAGGAATAAGGCGGAATGAGGAGGAATAAGGAGGAATGAGGAAGAATGAGGAGGAATAAAGAGGAAGGAGGAGGAGTGAGGGGGAATGAGGAGGAAATAAGGAGGAATGAGGAGGAATGAGAAAGAATTAGAAGGAACGGGGAGGAAAAAGGAGTAATGAGGACGAATAAGAAGGAATGAGGAGGAATGAGGAAAAATAAAGTGGAATGAGAAGGAAGGAGGAGGAATGAGGAGGACTGAGGAGGAATGATTAGGAATAAGGAGGAAGAAGGCGAAATGAGGAGGAATAAGGAGGACTGAGGAGGACTGAGGAGGAATGAGGAGGAATGAGGAGGAATAAGGAGGAAGGAGGAGGAACGGGTAGGAGTAAGGAGGAATAAAACGGAATGCAGAGGAATACGGAAGAAAAAGGAGGAATAAGGACGAATTAGGAGGAATGCGGAGGAAATAAGGAGAAATACGGACGAATAAGGGGGAATAAGGAAGAATAAGGAAGAATAAGGAGGAAAAAGGAGGAATGAGCAGGAGATTAGGAATAATTAGGAGTAATGAGAAGGAATAAGAAGGAATAAGGAGGATTGAGGAGTAATGAGGACGAATAAGGAGGAATGAGGAGGAATGAGGAGGAATGGGGAGGAATGAGGAGGAATGAGGAGGAATGAGGAGGAATGAGGAGGAATGAGGAGGAATGAGGGGGAATGATGAGGAATGAGGAGGAATGATTAGGAATATGGAGGAATAAGGAGGAATGAGGAGGACTGAGGAGGAATGAGGAGCTATGAGGAGGAATAAGGAGGAATAAGGAGGAATAAGGAGGAATGAGGAGGAATTTGGAGGAATGAGGAGGAATGAGGAGGAACGGGGAGGAATAAGGAGGTATAAAACGGAAATAGGAGGAATAAAAAAAAAGGAGGAATCAGGAGGAATAAGGAAAAATAATAATAATAATTGGAATAAGGAAAAATATAATAAAGAAGAATAAGGAAGATTGAGGAGGAAAAAAGAGGAATGAGCAGGATATTAGGAATAATTAGGAATATGAATGAATGAGAAGAATTGAGGAGGATTAAGGAGGAATAAGGAGAAATGAGGAGTGATGAGGACGAAAAAGGAGGAATGAGAAGGAATGAAAAAAAGGGGGGAGTGAGGAATAATAAGGAGGAATAAGACGGAATGAGGAAGAATAAGGAGGAATGAGGAGGAATGGTTAGGAATAAGGAGGAGTGAGGAGGGATGAGGAGGAATGAGGAGGAATAAGGAGGAATGAGGAGGAGTGAGGGGGAATGAGGAGGAAATAAGGAGGAATGAGGAGGAATGAGGAGGAATGAGAAGGAATTAGGAAAAATAAGGAGGAATGAGGAGGATTAAGGGGGAATGAGAAGAAATGAGGAGGAATGAGGATCAATGATTAGGAATGCTTAGGAATAAGGAGGAATAAGGAGGAATGAGGAGGACTGAGGAGGACTGAGGAGGAATGAGGAGGAATGAGGAGGAATAAGGAGGAAGGAGGAGGAACGGGTAGGAGTAAGGAGGAATACAACGGAATGAAGAGGAATACGGAAGAAAAAGGAGGAATAAGGAAGAATTAGGAGGAATGCGGAGGAAACAGGGAGAAATACGGACGAATAAGGGGGAATAAGGAAGAATAAGGAAGAATAAGGAGGAAAAAGGGGGAATGAGCAGGAAATTAGGAATAATTAGGAATTAGGAGTAATGAGAAGGAATGAGAAGGAATAAGGAGGATTGAGGAGTAATGAGGACGAATAAGGACGAATGAGGAGGAATGAGGAGGAATGAGGAGGAATGAGGAGGAATGAGGAGGAATGAGGAGGAATGAGGAGGAATGATGAGGAATGAGGAGGAATGATTAGGAATAAGGAGGAATAAGGAGGAATGAGGAGGACTGAGGAGGAATGAGGAGCTATGAGGAGGAATAAGGAGGAATGAGGAAGAATTTGGAG
Organism: Drosophila bunnanda; assembly: GCA_035046265.1. Lineage (NCBI taxonomy): Eukaryota > Metazoa > Arthropoda > Insecta > Diptera > Drosophilidae > Drosophila > Drosophila bunnanda. The sequence continues at coordinate 250,526 of JAWNOB010000034.1, read as the reverse complement.
GAATGAGGAGGAATGAGAAGGAATGAGGAGGAACGGGGAGGAATAAGGAGGTATAAAACGGAAAAAGGAGGAATAAGGAAAAAAGGAGGAATGAGGAGGAATGAGGAGGAATAAGGAAAAATAATAATAATAATTGGAATAAGGAAAAATATAATAAAGAAGAATAAGGAAGAATGAGGAGGAAAAAGGAGGAATGAGCAGGAGATAAGGAATAATTAGGAATATGGAGGAATGACAAGAATTGAGGAGGAATAAGGAGGAATACGGAGAAATGAGGAGTGATGAGGACGAATAAGGAGGAATGAGGAGGAATGAGGAAAAATAAGGAGGAAAAAGGGGGGAGTGAGGAAGAATAAGGAGGAATAAGACGGAATGTGGAAGAATAAGGAGGAATGAGCAGAAATGAGGAGGAATGAGGAGAAATAAGGAGGAATGGTTAGGAATAAGGAGGAGTAAGGAGGAATGAGGAGGAATAGAGAGGAATGAGGAGGAATAAGGTGGACTGAGGAGGAGTGAGGAGAAATAAAGAGGAATGAGGAGGAATAAGGAGGAATGGGAAGAAATGAAGAGGAATGAGGAGGAATGGTTAGGAATAAGGAGGAGTGAGGAGGGATGAGGAGGAATGAGGAGGAATGAGGAGGAATGAGGAGGAATAAGGAGGACTGAAGAGGAATGAGGAGGAATGAGGAGGAATGACTAGACATAAGGAGGAATGAGGAGGAATGAGGAGGAATGAGAAGGAATGAGGAGCAATAAGGAGGAATAAGGATGAATGGGGAGGAATGAGGAGGAATAAGGAGGAATGAGGAGGAATGAGGAGGAATGAGGAGGAATGAGGAGGAATGAGGAGGAATGAGGAGGAATGAGGAGGAATGAGGAGGAATGAGGAGGAATGAGGAGGAATGAGGAGGAATGAGGAGGAATGAGGAGGAATGAGGAGGAATGAGGAGGAATGAGGAGGAATAAGGAGGAATGAGGAGGAACGGGGAGGAATGAGGAGGAATGAGGAGGAATGAGGAGGAATGAGGACGAATGAGGAGGAATGAGGAGGAATGAGGAGGAATGAGGAGGAATAAGGGGGAATGAGGAAGAATAAGGAGGAATAAGACGGAATGAGGAAGAATAAAGAGGAATGAGGAGAAATGAGGAGGAATAAAGAGGAATAAGGAGGAATGAGAAGGAATGAGGAGGAATAAGGAGGAATGGATAGGAATAAGGAAGAGTGAGGAGGAATGAGGAAGAATAAGGAGAAATAAGGGGGAATGAGGAGGAATAAGGAGGAATAAGGAGAAATAAGGAGGAATAAGGAGGAATAAGGAAAAATGAGGAAGAAAAAGGAGGAATGAGGAGGAATAAGGACGAATTAAGAGGAATGAGGAGGAAATAAGGAGAAATACGGACGAATAAGGGGGAATAAGGAAGAATAAGGAAGAATGAGGAGGTTAGGAATAATGAGGAGTGAGGAGGAATAAGGAGGAATAGGGAGGAATGAGGAGGAATAAGGAGGACTGAGGAGGAATGAGGAGAAATAAAGAGGAATGAGGAGGAATAAGGAGGAATGAGAAAAAATGAGGAGGAATGAGGAGGAATGGTTAGGGATAAGGAGGAGTGAGGGGGAATGAGGAGGAATTAAGGAGGAATGAGGAGGAATGAGGAGGAATGAGGAGGAATAAGGAGGAATTAGGGGGAATGAGGAGGAATTAGGAGGAATTAGGAGGAATGAGGAGGAATGAGGACGAATGAGGAGGAATGAGGAGGAATTAGGGGGAATGAGGAGGAATTAGGAGGAATAAGGAGGAATGAGGAGGAATGAGGAGGAATGAGGAGGAATGAGGAGGAATGAGGAGGAATGAGGAGGAATAAGGAGGAATGAGGAGGAATGAGGAGGAATGAGGAGGAATAAGGAGGAATTAGGGGGAATGAGGAGGAATTAGGAGGAATTAGGAGGAATGAGGAGGAATGAGGAGGAATAAGGAGGAATGAGGAGGAATGAGAAGGAATAAGGGGGAATGAGGAAGAATAAGGAGGAATAAGACGGAATGAGGAAGAATAAAGAGGAATGAGGAGAAATGAGGAGGAATAAAGAGGACGAATTAGGAGGAATGCTAAGGAAATAAGGAGAAATATGGACGAATAAGGGGGAATAAGGAAGAATAAGGAAGAATAAGGAGGAAAAAGGAGGAATGAGCAGGATATTAAGAATAATTAGGAATTAGGAGTAATGAGAAGGAATAAGGAGGACTGAGGAGTAATGAGGACGAATAAGGAGGAATGAGGAGGAATGAGGAGGAATGAGGAGGAATGAGGAGGAATGAGGCGGAATGAGGAGGAATGAGGAGGAATGAGGAGGAGTGAGGAGGAATGAGGAGGAATGAGGAGGAATGATGAGGAATGAGGAGGAATGATTAGGAATAAGGAGGAATAAGGAGGAATGAGGAGGACTGAAGAGGAATGAGGAGGAATAAGGAGGAATAAGGAGGAATAAGGAGGAATGAGGAGGAATAAGGAGGAATGGTTAGGAATAAGGAATAGTGAGAAGGAATAAGGAGGAATGAGGAGGAATAAGGAGGAATGAAGAGGAATAAGGAAAAATAATAATAATAATTGGAATAAGGAAAAATATAATAAAGAAGAATAAGGAAGAATGAGGAGGAAAAAGGAGGAATGAGCAGGAGATTAGGAATAATTAGGAATATGGAGGAATGAGAAGAATTGAGGAGGAATAAGGAGAAATGAGGAGTGATAGGACGAATAAGGAGGAATGAGGAAAAATAAGGGGGAATGAGGAAGAATAAGGAGGAATAAGACGGAATGAGGAATAATAACGAGGAATGAGGAGGAATAAGGACGAATTAGGAGGAATGACTTAGAATAAGGAAGAATGAGGAGGATTGATGGGAAAAGAGAAGGAAAAACGAGGAATAATTGGGAATAAGGAAGAATGAGGAGGAATAAGGAGGAATGAGGGGGAATGAGGAGGAATAAGGAGGAATGGATAGGAATAAGGAAGAGTGAGGAGGAATGAGGAAGAATAAGGAGGAATAAGGGGGAATGAGGAGGAATAAGGAGGAATAAGGAGGAATAAGGAGGAATAAGGAGGAATAAGGAAGAATGAGGAAGAAAAAGGAGGAATGAGGAGGAATAAGGACGAATTAGGAGGAATGAGGAGGAAATAAGGAGAAATACGGACGAATAAGGGGGAATAAGGGGGAATAAGGAAGAATAAGGAAGAATGAGGAGGTTAGGAATAATAAGGAGTGAGGAGGAATAAGGAGGAATAGGGAGGAATGAGGAGGAATAAGGAGGACTGAGGAGGAATGAGGAGAAATAAAGAGGAATGAGAAGGAATAAGGAGGAATGAGAAAAAATGAGGAGGAATGAGGAGGAATGGTTAGGGATAAGGAGGAGTGAGGGGAAATGAGGAGGAATTAAGGAGGAATGAGGAGGAATGAGGAGGAATTAGGAAAAATAAGGAGGAATGAGGAGGATTAAGGAGGAATGAGAAGAAATGAGGAGGAATGAGGAGGAATGAGGAGGAATGATTAGGAATGATTAGGAATAAGGAGGAATAAAGAGGAATGAGGAGGACTGAGGAGGACTGAAGAGGAATGAGGAGGAATGAGGAGGTATAAGGAGGAAGGAGGAGGAACGGGTAGGAGTAAGGAGGAATAAAACGGAATGAAGAGGAATACGGAAGAAAAAGGAGAAATAAGGACGAATTAGGAGGAATGCTAAGGAAATAAGGAGAAATATGGACGAATAAGGGGGAATAAGGAAGAATAAGGAAGAATAAGGAGGAAAAAGGAGGAATGAGCAGGAGATTAAGAATAATTAGGAATTAGGAGTAATGAGAAGGAATGAGAAGGAATAAGGAGGACTGAGGAGTAATGAGGACGAATAAGGAGGAATGAGGAGGAATGAGAAGGAATAAGGAGGAATGAGAAAAAATGAGGAGGAATGAGGAGGAATGGTTAGGGATAAGGAGGAGTGAGGGGAAATGAGGAGGAATTAAGGAGGAATGAGGAGGAATGAGGAGGAATTAGGAAAAATAAGGAGGAATGAGGAGGATTAAGGAGGAATGAGAAGAAATGAGGAGGAATGAGGAGGAATGAGGAGGAATGATTAGGAATGATTAGGAATAAGGAGGAATAAAGAGGAATGAGGAGGACTGAGGAGGACTGAAGAGGAATGAGGAGGAATGAGGAGGTATAAGGAGGAAGGAGGAGGAACGGGTAGGAGTAAGGAGGAATAAAACGGAATGAAGAGGAATACGGAAGAAAAAGGAGAAATAAGGACGAATTAGGAGGAATGCTAAGGAAATAAGGAGAAATATGGACGAATAAGGGGGAATAAGGAAGAATAAGGAAGAATAAGGAGGAAAAAGGAGGAATGAGCAGGAGATTAAGAATAATTAGGAATTAGGAGTAATGAGAAGGAATGAGAAGGAATAAGGAGGACTGAGGAGTAATGAGGACGAATAAGGAGGAATGAGGAGGAATGAGGAGGAATGAGGAGGAATGAGGAGGAATGAGGAGGAATGAGGAGGAATGAGGAGGAATGAGGAGGAATGAGGAGGAGTGAGGAGGAATGAGGAGGAATGAGGAGGAATGATGAGGAATGAGGAGGAATGATTAGGAATAAGGTGGAATAAGGAGGAATGAGGAGGACTGAAGAGGAATGAGGAGGAATAAGGAGGAATAAGGAGGAATAAGGAGGAATGAGGAGGAATAAGGAGGAATAAGGAGGAATGAGGAGGAATGAGGAGGAATGAGAAGGAATGAGGAGCAATAAGGAGGAATAAGGATGAATGGGGAGGAATGAGGAGGAATAAGGAGGAATGAGGAGGAATGAGGAGGAATGAGGAGGAATGAGGAGGAATGAGGAGGAATGAGGAGGAATGAGGAGGAATGAGGAGGAATGAGGAGGAATGAGGAGGAATGAGGAGGAATAAGGAGGAATGAGGAGGAACGGGGAGGAATCAGGAGGAATAAAACGGAATGATAAGGAAAAAGGAACAAAAAGGAGGAATAAGGAGGAATGAGGAAGAAAAAATAAAAAGAGGAGGAATAAGGACGAATTAGGAGGAATGAGGAGGAAATAAGAAGAAATACGGACGAATAAAGGGGACTAAGGAAGAATACGGAAGAATGGGGAACAAACAGGAGGAATGAGCAGCAGATAAGGAATAATTAGGAATAAGGAGGAATGAGAAGGAATGAGGAGGAATAAGGAGGAAAAAGGGGGAATGAGCAGGAGATTAGGAATAATTAGGAATTAGGAGTAATGAGAAGGAATGAGAAGGAATAAGGAGGATTGAGGAGTAATGAGGACGAATAAGGACGAATGAGGAGGAATGAGGAGGAATGAGGAGGAATGAGGAGGAATGAGGAGGAATGAGGAGGAATGAGGAGGAATGAGGAGGAATGAGGAGGAATGAGGAGGAATGAGGAGGAATGAGGAGGAATGATGAGCAATGAGGAGGAATGATTAGGAATAAGGAGGAATAAGGAGGAATGAGGAGGACTGAGGAGGAATGAGGAGCTATGAGGAGGAATAAGGAGGAATGAGGAAGAATTTGGAGGAATGAGGAGGAATGAGAAGGAATGAGGAGGAACGGGGAGGAATAAGGAGGTATAAAACGGAAAAAGGAGGAATAAGGAAAAATGGAGGAATGAGGAGGAATAAGGAAAAATAATAATAATAATTGGAATAAGGAAAAATATAATAAAGAAGAATAAGGAAGAATGAGGAGGAAAAAGGAGGAATGAGCAGGAGATAAGGAATAATTAGGAATATGGAGGAATGAGAAGAATTGAGGAGGAATAAGGAGGAATAAGGAGAAATGAGGAGTGATGAGGACGAATAAGGAGGAATGAGGAGGAATGAGGAAAAATAAGGAGGAAAAAGGGGGGAGTGAGGAAGAATAAGGAGGAATAAGACGGAATGTGGAAGAATAAGGAGGAATGAGCAGAAATGAGGAGGAATGAGGAGAAATAAGGAGGAATGGTTAGGAATAAGGAGGAGTGAGGAGGAATGAGGAGGAATAGAGAGGAATGAGGAGGAATAAGGTGGACTGAGGAGGAGTGAGGAGAAATAAAGAGGAATGAGGAGGAATAAGGAGGAATGAGAAGAAATGAAGAGGAATGAGGAGGAATGGTTAGGAATAAGGAGGAGTGAGGAGGGATGAGGAGGAATGAAGAGGAATGAGGAGGAATGAGGAGGAATAAGGAGGACTGAAGAGGAATGAGGAGGAATGAGGAGGAATGACTAGACATAAGGAGGAATGAGGAGGAATGAGGAGGAATAAAGAGGAATGAGAAGGAATGAGGAGCAATAAGGAGGAATAAGGATGAATGGGGAGGAATGAGGAGGAATAAGGAGGAATGAGGAGGAATGAGAAGAAATGAGGAGGAATGAGGAGGAATGAGGAGGAATGATTAGGAATGATTAGGAATAAGGAGGAATAAAGAGGAATGAGGAGGACTGAGGAGGACTGAAGAGGAATGAGGAGGAATGAGGAGGTATAAGGAGGAAGGAGGAGGAACGGGTAGGAGTAAGGAGGAATAAAACGGAATGAAGAGGAATACGGAAGAAAAAGGAGAAATAAGGACGAATTAGGAGGAATGCTAAGGAAATAAGGAGAAATATGGACGAATAAGGGGGAATAAGGAAGAATAAGGAAGAATAAGGAGGAAAAAGGAGGAATGAGCAGGAGATTAAGAATAATTAGGAATTAGGAGTAATGAGAAGGAATGAGAAGGAATAAGGAGGACTGAGGAGTAATGAGGACGAATAAGGAGGAATGAGGAGGAATGAGGAGGAATGAGGAGGAATGAGGAGGAATGAGGAGGAATGAGGAGGAATGAGGAGGAATGAGGAGGAATGAGGAGGAGTGAGGAGGAATGAGGAGGAATGAGGAGGAATGATGAGGAATGAGGAGGAATGATTAGGAATAAGGAGGAATAAGGAGGAATGAGGAGGACTGAAGAGGAATGAGGAGGAATAAGGAGGAATAAGGAGGAATAAGGAGGAATGAGGAGGAATAAGGAGGAATGGTTAGGAATAAGGAATAGTGAGGAGGAATAAGGAGGAATGAGGAGGAATAAGGAGGAATGAAGAGGGATAAGGAAAAATAATAATAATAATTGGAATAAGGAAAAATATAATAAAGAAGAATAAGGAAGAATGAGGAGGAAAAAGGAGGAATGAGCAGGAGATTAGGAATAATTAGGAATATGGAGGAATGAGAAGAATTGAGGAGGAATAAGGAGGAATAAGGAGAAATGAGGAGTGATGAGGACGAATAAGGAGGAATGAGGAAAAATAAGGAGGAAAAAGGGGGAGTGAGGAAGAATAAGGAGGAATAAGACGGAATGAGGAAGAATAAGGAGGAATGAAAAAAAATGAGGAGGAATAAAGAGGAATACGGAGGAATGAGGAGAAATAAGGAGGAATGGTTAGGAATAAGGAGGAGTGAGGAGGAATAAGGAGGAATGAGGAGGAATAAGAAGGAATGAGGAGGAATAAGGAAAAATAATAATAATAATTGGAATAAGGAAAAATATAATAAAGGAGAATAAGGAAGAATGAGGAGGAAAATGGAGGAATGAGCAGGAGATTAGGAATAATTAGGAATATGGAGGAATGAGAAGAATTGAGGAGGAATAAGGAGGAATAAGGAGAAATGAGGAGTGATAGGACGAATAAGGAGGAATGAGGAAAAATAAGGGGGAATGAGGAAGAATAAGGAGGAATAAGACGGAATGAGGAATAATAACGAGGAATGAGGAGGAATAAGGACGAATTAGGAGGAATGACTTAGAATAAGGAAGAATGAGGAGGATTGATGGGAAAAGAGAAGGAAAAACGAGGAATAATTGGGAATAAGGAAGAATGAGGAGGAATAAGGAGGAATGAGGGGGAATGAGGAGGAATGATTAGGAATAAGGAGGAATAAGGAGGAATGAGGAGGACTGAGGAGGAATGAGGAGCTATGAGGAGGAATAAGGAGGAATGAGGAGAAATAAGGAGATTATGGTTAGGAATAAGGAGGAGTGAGGAGGAATAAGGAGGAATGAGGAGGAATAAGAAGGAATGAGGAGGAATAAGGAAAAATAATAATAATAATTGGAATAAGGAAAAATATAATAAAGAAGAATAAGGAAGAATGAGGAGGAAAAAGGAGGAATGAGCAGGAGATTAGGAATAATTAGGAATATGGAGGAATGAGAAGAATTGAGGAGGAATAAGGAGGAATAAGGAGAAATGAGGAGTGATGAGGACGAATAAGGAGGAATGAGGAAAAATAAGGAGGAATAAGGGGGAATGAGGAAGAATAAGGAGGAATAAGACGGAATGAGGAATAATAACGAGGAATGAGGAGGAATAAGGACGAATTAGGAGGAATGACTTAGAATAAGGAAGAATGAGGAGGATTGATGGGAAAAGAGAAGGAAAAACGAGGAATAAGCGGGAATAAGAAAGAATGAGGAGGAATAAGGAGGAATGAGGGGGAATGATTAGACATAAGGAGGAATGAGGAGGAATGAGGGGAAAGAAGAGGAATGAAAAGGTATGAGGAGCAATAAGGAGGAATAAGGATGAATGGCGAGGAATGAGGAGGAATAAGTAGGAATGACGAGGAATGAGGAAGAATATATAGGAAGAAGGAAGAATACAGTGGAATAAGCAGAAATGAGGAGGAATAAGGAGCAATGAGGAGGATTAAGGAGGTAAGAGGAGGAATGGGGAGGAATAAGGAGGAATAAAACGGAATGAAGAGGAATACGGAAGAAAAAGGAGAAATAAGGACGAATTAGGAGGAATGCTAAGGAAATAAGGAGAAATATGGACGAATAAGGGGGAATAAGGAAGAATAAGGAAGAATAAGGAGGAAAAAGGAGGAATGAGCAGGAGATTAAGAATAATTAGGAATTAGGAGTAATGAGAAGGAATGAGAAGGAATAAGGAGGACTGAGGAGGAATAAGGAGGAATGGTTAGGAATAAGGAATAGTGAGGAGGAATAAGGAGGAATGAGGAGGAATAAGGAGGAATGAGGAGGAATGAGGAGGAATGAGGAGGAATGAGGAGGAATGATGAGGAATGAGGAGGAATGATTAGGAATAAGGAGGAATAAGGAGGAATGAGGAGGACTGAAGAGGAATGAGGAGGAATAAGGAGGAATAAGGAGGAATAAGGAGGAATGAGGAGGAATAAGGAGGAATGGTTAGGAATAAGGAATAGTGAGGAGGAATAAGGAGGAATGAGGAGGAATAAGGAGGAATGAAGAGGGATAAGGAAAAATAATAATAATAATTGGAATAAGGAAAAATATAATAAAGAAGAATAAGGAAGAATGAGGAGGAAAAAGGAGGAATGAGCAGGAGATTAGGAATAATTAGGAATATGGAGGAATGAGAAGAATTGAGGAGGAATAAGGAGGAATAAGGAGAAATGAGGAGTGATGAGGACGAATAAGGAGGAATGAGGAAAAATAAGGAGGAAAAAGGGGGAGTGAGGAAGAATAAGGAGGAATAAGACGGAATGAGGAAGAATAAGGAGGAATGAAAAAAAATGAGGAGGAATAAAGAGGAATACGGAGGAATGAGGAGAAATAAGGAGGAATGGTTAGGAATAAGGAGGAGTGAGGAGGAATAAGGAGGAATGAGGAGGAATAAGAAGGAATGAGGAGGAATAAGGAAAAATAATAATAATAATTGGAATAAGGAAAAATATAATAAAGGAGAATAAGGAAGAATGAGGAGGAAAATGGAGGAATGAGCAGGAGATTAGGAATAATTAGGAATATGGAGGAATGAGAAGAATTGAGGAGGAATAAGGAGGAATAAGGAGAAATGAGGAGTGATAGGACGAATAAGGAGGAATGAGGAAAAATAAGGGGGAATGAGGAAGAATAAGGAGGAATAAGACGGAATGAGGAATAATAACGAGGAATGAGGAGGAATAAGGACGAATTAGGAGGAATGACTTAGAATAAGGAAGAATGAGGAGGATTGATGGGAAAAGAGAAGGAAAAACGAGGAATAATTGGGAATAAGGAAGAATGAGGAGGAATAAGGAGGAATGAGGGGGAATGAGGAGGAATGATTAGGAATAAGGAGGAATAAGGAGGAATGAGGAGGACTGAGGAGGAATGAGGAGCTATGAGGAGGAATAAGGAGGAATGAGGAGAAATAAGGAGATTATGGTTAGGAATAAGGAGGAGTGAGGAGGAATAAGGAGGAATGAGGAGGAATAAGAAGGAATGAGGAGGAATAAGGAAAAATAATAATAATAATTGGAATAAGGAAAAATATAATAAAGAAGAATAAGGAAGAATGAGGAGGAAAAAGGAGGAATGAGCAGGAGATTAGGAATAATTAGGAATATGGAGGAATGAGAAGAATTGAGGAGGAATAAGGAGGAATAAGGAGAAATGAGGAGTGATGAGGACGAATAAGGAGGAATGAGGAAAAATAAGGAGGAATAAGGGGGAATGAGGAAGAATAAGGAGGAATAAGACGGAATGAGGAATAATAACGAGGAATGAGGAGGAATAAGGACGAATTAGGAGGAATGACTTAGAATAAGGAAGAATGAGGAGGATTGATGGGAAAAGAGAAGGAAAAACGAGGAATAAGCGGGAATAAGAAAGAATGAGGAGGAATAAGGAGGAATGAGGGGGAATGATTAGACATAAGGAGGAATGAGGAGGAATGAGGGGAAAGAAGAGGAATGAAAAGGTATGAGGAGCAATAAGGAGGAATAAGGATGAATGGCGAGGAATGAGGAGGAATAAGTAGGAATGACGAGGAATGAGGAAGAATATATAGGAAGAAGGAAGAATACAGTGGAATAAGCAGAAATGAGGAGGAATAAGGAGCAATGAGGAGGATTAAGGAGGTAAGAGGAGGAATGGGGAGGAATAAGGAGGAATAAAACGGAATGAAGAGGAATACGGAAGAAAAAGGAGAAATAAGGACGAATTAGGAGGAATGCTAAGGAAATAAGGAGAAATATGGACGAATAAGGGGGAATAAGGAAGAATAAGGAAGAATAAGGAGGAAAAAGGAGGAATGAGCAGGAGATTAAGAATAATTAGGAATTAGGAGTAATGAGAAGGAATGAGAAGGAATAAGGAGGACTGAGGAGGAATAAGGAGGAATGGTTAGGAATAAGGAATAGTGAGGAGGAATAAGGAGGAATGAGGAGGAATAAGGAGGAATGAGGAGGAATGAGGAGGAATGAGGAGGAATGAGGAGGAATGATGAGGAATGAGGAGGAATGATTAGGAATAAGGAGGAATAAGGAGGAATGAGGAGGACTGAAGAGGAATGAGGAGGAATAAGGAGGAATAAGGAGGAATAAGGAGGAATGAGGAGGAATAAGGAGGAATGGTTAGGAATAAGGAATAGTGAGGAGGAATAAGGAGGAATGAGGAGGAATAAGGAGGAATGAAGAGGGATAAGGAAAAATAATAATAATAATTGGAATAAGGAAAAATATAATAAAGAAGAATAAGGAAGAATGAGGAGGAAAAAGGAGGAATGAGCAGGAGATTAGAAATAATTAGGAATATGGAGGAATGAGAAGAATTGAGGAGGAATAAGGAGGAATAAGGAGAAATGAGGAGTGATGAGGACGAATAAGGAGGAATGAGGAAAAATAAGGAGGAAAAAGGGGGAGTGAGGAAGAATAAGGAGGAATAAGACGGAATGAGGAAGAATAAGGAGGAATGAAAAAAAATGAGGAGGAATAAAGAGGAATACGGAGGAATGAGGAGAAATAAGGAGGAATGGTTAGGAATAAGGAGGAGTGAGGAGGAATAAGGAGGAATGAGGAGGAATAAGAAGGAATGAGGAGGAATAAGGAAAAATAATAATAATAATTGGAATAAGGAAAAATATAATAAAGGAGAATAAGGAAGAATGAGGAGGAAAATGGAGGAATGAGCAGGAGATTAGGAATAATTAGGAATATGGAGGAATGAGAAGAATTGAGGAGGAATAAGGAGGAATAAGGAGAAATGAGGAGTGATAGGACGAATAAGGAGGAATGAGGAAAAATAAGGGGGAATGAGGAAGAATAAGGAGGAATAAGACGGAATGAGGAATAATAACGAGGAATGAGGAGGAATAAGGACGAATTAGGAGGAATGAGGAGGAAATTAGGAGAAATACGGACGAATAAGGGGGAATAAGGAAGAATAAGGAAGAATGAGGAGGTTAGGAATAAGGAGGAGTGAGGAGGAATAAGGAGGAATAGGAAGGAATGAGGAGGAATAAGGAGGACTGAGGAGGAATGAGGAGAAATAAAGAGGAATGAGGAGGAATAAGGAGGAATGAGAAAAAATGAGGAGGAATGAGGAGGAATGGTTAGGGATAAGGAGGAGTGAGGGGGAATGAGGAGGAATTAAGGAGGAATGAGGAGGAATGAGGAGGAATTAGGAAAAATAAGGAGGAATGAGGAGGATTAAGGAGGAATGAGAAGAAATGAGGAGGAATGAGGAGGAATGAGGAGGAATGATTAGGAATGATTAGGAATAAGGAGGAATAAAGAGGAATGAGGAGGACTGAGGAGGACTGAAGAGGAATGAGGAGGAATGAGGAGGTATAAGGAGGAAGGAGGAGGAACGGGTAGGAGTAAGGAGGAATAAAACGGAATGAAGAGGAATACGGAAGAAAAAGGAGAAATAAGGACGAATTAGGAGGAATGCTAAGGAAATAAGGAGAAATATGGACGAATAAGGGGGAATAAGGAAGAATAAGGAAGAATAAGGAGGAAAAAGGAGGAATGAGCAGGATATTAAGAATAATTAGGAATTAGGAGTAATGAGAAGGAATAAGGAGGACTGAGGAGTAATGAGGACGAATATGGAGGAATGAGGAGGAATGAGGAGGAATGAGGAGGAATGAGGAGGAATGAGGCGGAATGAGGAGGAATGAGGAGGAATGAGGAGGAGTGAGGAGGAATGAGGAGGAATGAGGAGGAATGATGAGGAATGAGGAGGAATGATTAGGAATAAGGAGGAATAAGGAGGAATGAGGAGGACTGAAGAGGAATGAGGAGGAATAAGGAGGAATAAGGAGGAATAAGGAGGAATGAGGAGGAATAAGGAGGAATGGTTAAGAATAAGGAATAGTGAGAAGGAATAAGGAGGAATGAAGAGGAATAAGGAAAAATAATAATAATAATTGGAATAAGGAAAAATATAATAAAGAAGAATAAGGAAGAATGAGGAGGAAAAAGGAGTAATGAGCAGGAGATTAGGAATAATTAGGAATATGGAGGAATGAGAAGAATTGAGGAGGAATAAGGAGAAATGAGGAGTGATAGGACGAATAAGGAGGAATGAGGAAAAATAAGGGGGAATGAGGAAGAATAAGGAGGAATAAGACGGAATGAGGAATAATAACGAGGAATGAGGAGGAATAAGGACGAATTAGGAGGAATGACTTAGAATAAGGAAGAATGAGGAGGATTGATGGGAAAAGAGAAGGAAAAACGAGGAATAATTGGGAATAAGGAAGAATGAGGAGGAATAAGGAGGAATGAGGGGGAATGAGGAGGAATAAGGAGGAATGGATAGGAATAAGGAAGAGTGAGGAGGAATGAGGAAGAATAAGGAGGAATAAGGGGGAATGAGGAGGAATAAGGAGGAATAAGGAGGAATAAGGAGGAATAAGGAGGAATAAGGAAGAATGAGGAAGAAAAAGGAGGAATGAGGAGGAATAAGGACGAATTAGGAGGAATGAGGAGGAAATAAGGAGAAATACGGACGAATAAGGGGGAATAAGGGGGAATAAGGAAGAATAAGGAAGAATGAGGAGGTTAGGAATAATAAGGAGTGAGGAGGAATAAGGAGGAATAGGGAGGAATGAGGAGGAATAAGGAGGACTGAGGAGGAATGAGGAGAAATAAAGAGGAATGAGAAGGAATAAGGAGGAATGAGAAAAAATGAGGAGGAATGAGGAGGAATGGTTAGGGATAAGGGGGAGTGAGGGGGAATGAGGAGGAATTAAGGAGGAATGAGGAGGAATGAGGAGAAATTAGGAAAAATAAGGAGGAATGAGGAGGATTAAGGAGGAATGAGAAGAAATGAGGAGGAATGAGGAGGAATGAGGAGGAATGATTAGGAATGATTAGGAATAAGGAGGAATAAAGAGGAATGAGGAGGACTGAGGAGGACTGAAGAGGAATGAGGAGGAATGAGGAGGTATAAGGAGGAAGGAGGAGGAACGGGTAGGAGTAAGGAGGAATAAAACGGAATGAAGAGGAATACGGAAGAAAAAGGAGAAATAAGGACGAATTAGGAGGAATGCTAAGGAAATAAGGAGAAATATGGACGAATAAGGGGGAATAAGGAAGAATAAGGAAGAATAAGGAGGAAAAAGGAGGAATGAGCAGGAGATTAAGAATAATTAGGAATTAGGAGTAATGAGAAGGAATGAGAAGGAATAAGGAGGACTGAGGAGTAATGAGGACGAATAAGGAGGAATGAGGAGGAATGAGGAGGAATGAGGAGGAATGAGGAGGAATGAGGAGGAATGAGGAGGAATGAGGAGGAATGAGGAGGAGTGAGGAGGAATGAGGAGGAATGAGGAGGAATGATGAGGAATGAGGAGGAATGATTAGGAATAAGGAGGAATAAGGAGGAATGAGGAGGACTGAAGAGGAATGAGGAGGAATAAGGAGGAATAAGGAGGAATAAGGAGGAATGAGGAGGAATAAGGAGGAATGGTTAGGAATAAGGAATAGTGAGGAGGAATAAGGAGGAATGAGGAGGAATAAGGAGGAATGAAGAGGGATAAGGAAAAATAATAATAATAATTGGAATAAGGAAAAATATAATAAAGAAGAATAAGGAAGAATGAGGAGGAAAAAGGAGGAATGAGCAGGAGATTAGGAATAATTAGGAATATGGAGGAATGAGAAGAATTGAGGAGGAATAAGGAGGAATAAGGAGAAATGAGGAGTGATGAGGACGAATAAGGAGGAATGAGGAAAAATAAGGAGGAAAAAGGGGGAGTGAGGAAGAATAAGGAGGAATAAGACGGAATGAGGAAGAATAAGGAGGAATGAAAAAAAATGAGGAGGAATAAAGAGGAATACGGAGGAATGACGAGAAATAAGGAGGAATGGTTAGGAATAAGGAGGAGTGAGGAGGAATAAGGAGGAATGAGGAGGAATAAGAAGGAATGAGGAGGAATAAGGAAAAATAATAATAATAATTGGAATAAGGAAAAATATAATAAAGGAGAATAAGGAAGAATGAGGAGGAAAATGGAGGAATGAGCAGGAGATTAGGAATAATTAGGAATATGGAGGAATGAGAAGAATTGAGGAGGAATAAGGAGGAATAAGGAGAAATGAGGAGTGATAGGACGAATAAGGAGGAATGAGGAAAAATAAGGGGGAATGAGGAAGAATAAGGAGGAATAAGACGGAATGAGGAATAATAACGAGGAATGAGGAGGAATAAGGACGAATTAGGAGGAATGACTTAGAATAAGGAAGAATGAGGAGGATTGATGGGAAAAGAGAAGGAAAAACGAGGAATAATTGGGAATAAGGAAGAATGAGGAGGAATAAGGAGGAATGAGGGGGAATGAGGAGGAATGATTAGGAATAAGGAGGAATAAGGAGGAATGAGGAGGACTGAGGAGGAATGAGGAGCTATGAGGAGGAATAAGGAGGAATGGGGAGAAATAAGGAGATTATGGTTAGGAATAAGGAGGAGTGAGGAGGAATAAGGAGGAATGAGGAGGAATAAGAAGGAATGAGGAGGAATAAGGAAAAATAATAATAATAATTGGAATAAGGAAAAATATAATAAAGAAGAATAAGGAAGAATGAGGAGGAAAAAGGAGGAATGAGCAGGAGATTAGGAATAATTAGGAATATGGAGGAATGAGAAGAATTGAGGAGGAATAAGGAGGAATAAGGAGAAATGAGGAGTGATGAGGACGAATAAGGAGGAATGAGGAAAAATAAGGAGGAATAAGGGGGAATGAGGAAGAATAAGGAGGAATAAGACGGAATGAGGAATAATAACGAGGAATGAGGAGGAATAAGGACGAATTAGGAGGAATGACTTAGAATAAGGAAGAATGAGGAGGATTGATGGGAAAAGAGAAGGAAAAACGAGGAATAAGCGGGAATAAGAAAGAATGAGGAGGAATAAGGAGGAATGAGGGGGAATGATTAGACATAAGGAGGAATGAGGAGGAATGAGGGGAAAGAAGAGGAATGAAAAGGTATGAGGAGCAATAAGGAGGAATAAGGATGAATGGCGAGGAATGAGGAGGAATAAGTAGGAATGACGAGGAATGAGGAAGAATATATAGGAAGAAGGAAGAATACAGTGGAATAAGCAGAAATGAGGAGGAATAAGGAGCAATGAGGAGGATTAAGGAGGTAAGAGGAGGAATGGGGAGGAATAAGGAGGAATAAAACGGAATGAGGAAGAATAAGGAGGAATGAGGAGGAATAAAGAGGAATAGGGAGGAATGAGAAGAAATGAGGAGGAATAAGGAGGAATGGTTAGGAATAAGGAGGAGTGAGGAGGAATAAGGAGGAATGAGGAGGAATAAGGAGGACTGAGGAGGAATGAGGAGAAATAAAGAGGAATGAGGAGGAATAAGGAGGAATGAGAAGAAATGAGGAGGAATGAGGAGGAGTGGTTAGGAATAGGGAGGAGTGAGGAGAAATGAGAAGGAATAGGGAGGAATGAGGTGGAATAAGGAGGACTGAAGAGGATTGAGGAGGAATGACTAGACATAAGGAGAAATGAGGAGGAAAAAAGAGGAATGAGAAGAAATAAGGAGCAATAAGGAGAAATAAGGATGAATGGGGAGGAATAAGGAGGAATGAGGAGGAACGAGGAGGAATGAGGAGGAATGAGGAGGAATGAGGAGGAATAAGGAGGAATGAGGAGGAATGAGGAGGAATGAGGAGGAATAAGGAGGAATTAGGGGGAATGAGGAGGAATTAGGAGGAATTAGGAGGAATGAGGAGGAATGAGGACGAATGAGGAGGAATGAGGAGGAATGAGGAGGAATAAGGGGGAATGAGGAAGAATAAGGAGGAATAAGACGGAATGAGGAAGAATAAAGAGGAATGAGGAGAAATGAGGAGGAATAAAGAGGAATAAGGAGGAATGAGAAGGAATGAGGAGGAATAAGGAGGAATGGATAGGAATAAGGAAGAGTGAGGAGGAATGAGGAACAATAAGGAGGAATAAGGGGGAATGAGGAGGAATAAGGAGGAATAAGGAGGAATAAGGAGGAATAAGGAGGAATAAGGAAGAATGAGGAAGAAAAAGGAGGAATGAGGAGGAATAAGGACAAATTAGGAGGAATGAGGAGGAAATTAGGAGAAATACGGACGAATAAGGGGGAATAAGGAAGAATAAGGAAGAATGAGGAGGTTAGGAATAAGGAGGAGTGAGGAGGAATAAGGAGGAATAGGAAGGAATGAGGAGGAATAAGGAGGACTGAGGAGGAATGAGGAGAAATAAAGAGGAATGAGGAGGAATAAGGAGGAATGAGAAAAAATGAGGAGGAATGAGGAGGAATGGTTAGGGATAAGGAGGAGTGAGGGGAAATGAGGAGGAATTAAGGAGGAATGAGGAGGAATGAGGAGGAATTAGGAAAAATAAGGAGGAATGAGGAGGATTAAGGAGGAATGAGAAGAAATGAGGAGGAATGAGGAGGAATGATTAGGAATGATTAGGAATAAGGAGGAATAAAGAGGAATGAGGAGGACTGAAGAGGAATGAGGAGGAATGAGGAGGTATAAGGAGGAAGGAGGAGGAACGGGTAGGAGTAAGGAGGAATAAAACGGAATGAAGAGGAATACGGAAGAAAAAGGAGAAATAAGGACGAATTATTAGGAATGCTAAGGAAATAAGGAGAAATATGGACGAATAAGGGGGAATAAGGAAGAATAAGGAAGAATAAGGAGGAAAAAGGAGGAATGAGAAGGAGATTAAGAATAATTAGGAATTAGGAGTAATGAGAAGGAATGAGAAGGAATAAGGAGGACTGAGGAGTAATGAGGACGAATAAGGAGGAATGAGGAGGAATGAGGAGGAATGAGGAGGAATGAGGAGGAATGAGGAGGAATGAGGAGGAATGAGGAGGAGTGAGGAGGAATGAGGAGGAATGAGGAGGAATGATGAGGAATGAGGAGGAATGATTAGGAATAAGGAGGAATAAGGAGGAATGAGGAGGACTGAAGAGGAATGAGGAGGAATAAGGAGGAATAAGGAGGAATAAGGAGGAATAAGGAGGAATGAGGAGGAATAAGGAGGAATGGTTAGGAATAAGGAATAGTGAGGAGGAATAAGGAGGAATGAGGAGGAATAAGGAGGAATGAAGAGGAATAAGGAAAAATAATAATAATAATTGGAATAAGGAAAAATATAATAAAGAAGAATAAGGAAGAATGAGGAGGAAAAAGGAGGAATGAGCAGGAGATTAGGAATAATTAGGAATATGGAGGAATGAGAAGAATTGAGGAGGAATAAGGAGGAATAAGGAGAAATGAGGAGTGATGAGGACGAATAAGGAGGAATGAGGAGGAATGAGGAGGAATGAGGAGGAATGAGGAGGAATGAGGAGGAATGAGGAGGAATGAGGAGGAATGAGGAGGAGTGAGGAGGAATGAGGAGGAATGAGGAGGAATGAGGAGGAATGAGGAGGAGTGAGGAGGAATGAGGAGGAATGAGGAGGAATGAGGAGGAATGAGGAGGAATGAGGAGAAATGAGGAGGAATGAGGAGGAGTGAGGAGGAATGAGGAGGAATGAGGAGAAATGACGAGGAATGAGGAGGAATGATTAGGAATAAGGAGGAATAAGGAGGAATGAGGAGGACTGAAGAGGAATGAGGAGGAATAAGGAGGAATAAGGAGGAATAAGGAGGAATGAGGAGGAATAAGGAGGAATGGTTAGGAATAAGGAATAGTGAGAAGGAATAAGGAGGAATGAGGAGGACTAAGGAGGAATGAAGAGGAATAAGGAAAAATAATAATAATAATTGGAATAAGGAAAAATATAATAAAGAAGAATAAGGAAGAATGAGGAGGAAAAAGGAGGAATGAGCAGGAGATTAGGAATAATTAGGAATATGGAGGAATGAGAAGAATTGAGGAGGAATAAGGAGAAATGAGGAGTGATAGGACGAATAAGGAGGAATGAGGAAAAATAAGGGGGAATGAGGAAGAATAAGGAGGAATAAGACGGAATGAGGAAGAATAAAGAGGAATGAGGAGAAATGAGGAGGAATAAAGAGGAATAAGGAGGAATGAGAAGGAATGAGGAGGAATAAGGAGGAATGGATAGGAATAAGGAAGAGTGAGGAGGAATGAGGAACAATAAGGAGGAATAAGGGGGAATGAGGAGGAATAAGGAGGAATAAGGAGGAATAAGGAGGAATAAGGAGGAATAAGGAAGAATGAGGAAGAAAAAGGAGGAATGAGGAGGAATAAGGACAAATTAGGAGGAATGAGGAGGAAATTAGGAGAAATACGGACGAATAAGGGGGAATAAGGAAGAATAAGGAAGAATGAGGAGGTTAGGAATAAGGAGGAGTGAGGAGGAATAAGGAGGAATAGGAAGGAATGAGGAGGAATAAGGAGGACTGAGGAGGAATGAGGAGAAATAAAGAGTAATGAGGACGAATAAGGAGGAATGAGGAGGAATGAGGAGGAATGAGGAGGAGTGAGGAGGAATGAGGAGGAATGAGGCGGAATGAGGAGGAATGAGGAGGAATGAGGAGGAATGAGGAGGAGTGAGGAGGAATGAGGAGGATAGAGGAGAAATGATGAGGAATGAGGAGGAATGAGGAGGAGTAAGGAGGAATGAGGAGGAATGAGGAGGAATGAGGAGGAATGAGGAGGAGTGAGGAGGAATGAGGAGGAATGAGGAGGAATGAGGAGGAATGAGGAGGAATGAGGAGGAATGAGGAGGAATGAGGAGGAGTGAGGAGGAATGAGGAGGATAGAGGAGAAATGATGAGGAATGAGGAGGAATGATTAGGAATAAGGAGGAATAAGGAGGAATGAGGAGGACTGAAGAGGAATGAGGAGGAATAAGGAGGAATAAGGAGGAATAAGGAGGAATGAGGAGGAATAAGGAGGAATGGTTAGGAATAAGGAATAGTGAGAAGGAATAAGGAGGAATGAGGAGGACTAAGGAGGAATGAAGAGGAATAAGGAAAAATAATAATAATAATTGGAATAAGGAAAAATATAATAAAGAAGAATAAGGAAGAATGAGGAGGAAAAAGGAGGAATGAGCAGGAGATTAGGAATAATTAGGAATATGGAGGAATGAGAAGAATTGAGGAGGAATAAGGAGAAATGAGGAGTGATAGGACGAATAAGGAGGAATGAGGAAAAATAAGGGGGAATGAGGAAGAATAAGGAGGAATAAGACGGAATGAGGAATAATAACGAGGAATGAGGAGGAATAAGGACGAATTAGGAGGAATGACTTAGAATAAGGAAGAATGAGGAGGATTGATGGGAAAAGAGAAGGAAAAACGAGGAATAATTGGGAATAAGGAAGAATGAGGAGGAATAAGGAGGAATGAGGGGGAATGAGGAGGAATAAGGAGGAATGGATAGGAATAAGGAAGAGTGAGGAGGAATGAGGAAGAATAAGGAGGAATAAGGGGGAATGAGGAGGAATAAGGAGGAATAAGGAGGAATAAGGAGGAATAAGGAAGAATGAGGAAGAAAAAGGAGGAATGAGAAGGAATAAGGACGAATTAGGAGGAATGAGGAGGAAATAAGGAGAAATACGGACGAATAAGGGGGAATAAGGAAGAATAAGGAAGAATGAGGAGGTTAGGAATAATAAGGAGTGAGGAGGAATAAGGAGGAATAGGGAGGAATGAGGAGGAATAAGGAGGACTGAGGAGGAATGAGGAGAAATAAAGAGGAATGAGGAGGAATAAGGAGGAATGAGAAAAAATGAGGAGGAATGAGGAGGAATGGTTAGGGATAAGGAGGAGTGAGGGGGAATGAGGAGGAATTAAGGAGGAATGAGGAGGAATGAGGAGGAATTAGGAAAAATAAGGAGGAATGAGGAGGATTAAGGAGGAATGAGAAGAAATGAGGAGGAATGAGGAGGAATGAGGAGGAATGATTAGGAATGATTAGGAATAAGGAGGAATAAAGAGGAATGAGGAGGACTGAGGAGGACTGAAGAGGAATGAGGAGGAATGAGGAGGTATAAGGAGGAAGGAGGAGGAACGGGTAGGAGTAAGGAGGAATAAAACGGAATGAAGAGGAATACGGAAGAAAAAGGAGAAATAAGGACGAATTAGGAAGAATGCTAAGGAAATAAGGAGAAATATGGACGAATAAGGGGGAATAAGGAAGAATAAGGCAGAATAAGGAGGAAAAAGGAGGAATGAGCAGGAGATTAAGAATAATTAGGAATTATGAGTAATGAGAAGGAATGAGAAGGAATAAGGAGGACTGAGGAGTAATGAGGACGAATAAGGAGGAATGAGGAGGAATGAGGAGGAATGAGGAGGAATGAGGAGGAATGAGGAGGAATGAGGAGGAATGAGGAGGAGTGAGGAGGAATGAGGAGGAATGAGGAGGAATGATGAGGAATGAGGAGGAATGATTAGGAATAAGGAGGAATAAGGAGGAATGAGGAGGACTGAAGAGGAATGAGGAGGAATAAGGAGGAATAAGGAGGAATAAGGAGGAATGAGGAGGAATAAGGAGGAATGGTTAGGAATAAGGAATAGTGAGGAGGAATAAGGAGGAATGAGGAGGAATAAGGAGGAATGAAGAGGAATAAGGAAAAATAATAATAATAATTGGAATAAGGAAAAATATAATAAAGAAGAATAAGGAAGAATTAGGAGGAAAAAGGAGGAATGAGCAGGAGATTAGGAATAATTAGGAATATGGAGGAATGAGAAGAATTGAGGTGGAATAAGGAGGAATAAGGAGAAATGAGGAGTGATGAGGACGAATAAGGAGGAATGAGGAGGAATGAGGAGGAATGAGGAGGAATGAGGAGGAATGAGGAGGAATGAGGAGGAATGAGGAGGAGTAAGGAGGAATGAGGAGGAATGAGGAGGAATGAGGAGGAATGAGGAGGAGTGAGGAGGAATGAGGAGGAATGAGGAGGAATGAGGAGGAATGAGGAGGAATGAGGAGGAATGAGGAGGAATGAGGAGGAGTGAGGAGGAATGAGGAGGATAGAGGAGAAATGATGAGGAATGAGGAGGAATGATTAGGAATAAGGAGGAATAAGGAGGAATGAGGAGGACTGAAGAGGAATGAGGAGGAATAAGGAGGAATAAGGAGGAATAAGGAGGAATGAGGAGGAATAAGGAGGAATGGTTAGGAATAAGGAATAGTGAGAAGGAATAAGGAGGAATGAGGAGGACTAAGGAGGAATGAAGAGGAATAAGGAAAAATAATAATAATAATTGGAATAAGGAAAAATATAATAAAGAAGAATAAGGAAGAATGAGGAGGAAAAAGGAGGAATGAGCAGGAGATTAGGAATAATTAGGAATATGGAGGAATGAGAAGAATTGAGGAGGAATAAGGAGAAATGAGGAGTGATAGGACGAATAAGGAGGAATGAGGAAAAATAAGGGGGAATGAGGAAGAATAAGGAGGAATAAGACGGAATGAGGAATAATAACGAGGAATGAGGAGGAATAAGGACGAATTAGGAGGAATGACTTAGATTAAGGAATAATGAGGAGGATTGATGGGAAAAGAGAAGGAAAAACGAGGAATAATTGGGAATAAGGAAGAATGAGGAGGAATAAGGAGGAATGAGGAGGAATGAGGAGGAATAAGGAGGAATGGATAGGAATAAGGAAGAGTGAGGAGGAATGAGGAAGAATAAGGAGGAATAAGGGGGAATGAGGAGGAATAAGGAGGAATAAGGAGGAATAAGGAGGAATAAGGAGGAATAAGGAAGAATGAGGAAGAAAAAGGAGGAATGAGGAGGAATAAGGACGAATTAGGAGGAATGAGGAGGAAATAAGGAGAAATGCGGACGAATAAGGGGGAATAAGGAAGAATAAGGAAGAATGAGGAGGTTAGGAATAATAAGGAGTGAGGAGGAATAAGGAGGAATAGGGAGGAATGAGGAGGAATAAGGAGGAATGAGGAGAAATAAAGAGGAATGAGGAGGAATAAGGAGGAATGAGAAAAAATGAGGAGGAATGAGGAGGAATGGTTAGGGATAAGGAGGAGTGAGGGGGAATGAGGAGGAATTAAGGAGGAATGAGGAGGAATGAGGAGGAATTAGGAAAAATAAGGAGGAATGAGGAGGATTAAGGAGGAATGAGAAGAAATGAGGAGGAATGAGGAGGAATGAGGAGGAATGATTAGGAATGATTAGGAATAAGGAGGAATAAAGAGGAATGAGGAGGACTGAGGAGGACTGAAGAGGAATGAGGAGGAATGAGGAGGTATAAAAAGGAAGGAGGAGGAACGGGTAGGAGTAAGGAGGAATAAGGAGGAATGAGGAGGACTGAAGAGGAATGAGGAGGAATAAGGAGGAATAAGGAGGAATAAGGAGGAATGAGGAGGAATAAGGAGGAATGGTTAGGAATAAGGAATAGTGAGGAGGAATAAGGAGGAATGAGGAGGAATAAGGAGGAATGAAGAGGAATAAGGAAAAATAATAATAATAATTGGAATAAGGAAAAATATAATAAAGAAGAATAAGGAAGAATTAGGAGGAAAAAGGAGGAATGAGCAGGAGATTAGGAATAATTAGGAATATGGAGGAATGAGAAGAATTGAGGTGGAATAAGGAGGAATAAGGAGAAATGAGGAGTGATGAGGACGAATAAGGAGGAATGAGGAGGAATGAGGAGGAATGAGGAGGAATGAGGAGGAATGAGGAGGAATGAGGAGGAATGAGGAGGAATGAGGAGGAATGAGGAGGAATGAGGAGGAGTAAGGAGGAATGAGGAGGAATGAGGAGGAATGAGGAGGAATGAGGAGGAATGAGGAGGAGTGAGGAGGAATGAGGAGGAATGAGGAGGAATGAGGAGGAATGAGGAGGAATGAGGAGGAATGAGGAGGAATGAGGAGGAATGAGGAGGAGCGAGGAGAAATGAGGAGGAATTAAGAGGAATGAGGAGGAATGAGGAGGAATGAGGAGGAATGAGGAGGAGTGAGGAGGAATGAGGAGGATAGAGGAGAAATGATGAGGAATGAGGAGGAATGAGGAGGAGTAAGGAGGAATGAGGAGGAATGAGGAGGAATGAGGAGGAATGAGGAGGAGTGAGGAGGAATGAGGAGGAATGAGGAGGAATGAGGAGGAATGAGGAGGAATGAGGAGGAATGAGGAGGAATGAGGAGGAGTGAGGAGGAATGAGGAGGATAGAGGAGAAATGATGAGGAATGAGGAGGAATGATTAGGAATAAGGAGGAATAAGGAGGAATGAGGAGGACTGAAGAGGAATGAGGAGGAATAAGGAGGAATAAGGAGGAATAAGGAGGAATGAGGAGGAATAAGGAGGAATGGTTAGGAATAAGGAATAGTGAGAAGGAATAAGGAGGAATGAGGAGGACTAAGGAGGAATGAAGAGGAATAAGGAAAAATAATAATAATAATTGGAATAAGGAAAAATATAATAAAGAAGAATAAGGAAGAATGAGGAGGAAAAAGGAGGAATGAGCAGGAGATTAGGAATAATTAGGAATATGGAGGAATGAGAAGAATTGAGGAGGAATAAGGAGAAATGAGGAGTGATAGGACGAATAAGGAGGAATGAGGAAAAATAAGGGGGAATGAGGAAGAATAAGGAGGAATAAGACGGAATGAGGAATAATAACGAGGAATGAGGAGGAATAAGGACGAATTAGGAGGAATGACTTAGATTAAGGAATAATGAGGAGGATTGATGGGAAAAGAGAAGGAAAAACGAGGAATAATTGGGAATAAGGAAGAATGAGGAGGAATAAGGAGGAATGAGGGGGAATGAGGAGGAATAAGGAGGAATGGATAGGAATAAGGAAGAGTGAGGAGGAATGAGGAAGAATAAGGAGGAATAAGGGGGAATGAGGAGGAATAAGGAGGAATAAGGAGGAATAAGGAGGAATAAGGAGGAATAAGGAAGAATGAGGAAGAAAAAGGAGGAATGAGGAGGAATAAGGACGAATTAGGAGGAATGAGGAGGAAATAAGGAGAAATGCGGACGAATAAGGGGGAATAAGGAAGAATAAGGAAGAATGAGGAGGTTAGGAATAATAAGGAGTGAGGAGGAATAAGGAGGAATAGGGAGGAATGAGGAGGAATAAGGAGGAATGAGGAGAAATAAAGAGGAATGCGGAGGAATAAGGAGGAATGAGAAAAAATGAGGAGGAATGAGGAGGAATGGTTAGGGATAAGGAGGAGTGAGGGGGAATGAGGAGGAATTAAGGAGGAATGAGGAGGAATGAGGAGGAATTAGGAAAAATAAGGAGGAATGAGGAGGATTAAGGAGGAATGAGAAGAAATGAGGAGGAATGAGGAGGAATGAGGAGGAATGATTAGGAATGATTAGGAATAAGGAGGAATAAAGAGGAATGAGGAGGACTGAGGAGGACTGAAGAGGAATGAGGAGGAATGAGGAGGTATAAAAAGGAAGGAGGAGGAACGGGTAGGAGTAAGGAGGAATAAAACGGAATGAAGAGGAATACGGAAGAAAAAGGAGAAATAAGGACGAATTAGGAGGAATGCTAAGGAAATAAGGAGAAATATGGACGAATAAGGGGGAATAAGGAAGAATAAGGAAGAATAAGGAGGAAAAAGGAGGAATGAGCAGGAGATTAAGAATAATTAGGAATTATGAGTAATGAGAAGGAATGAGAAGGAATAAGGAGGACTGAGGAGTAATGAGGACGAATAAGGAGGAATGAGGAGGAATGAGGAGGAATGAGGAGGAATGAGGAATGATGAGGAATGAGGAGGAATGATTAGGAATAAGGAGGAATAAGGAGGAATGAGGAGGACTGAAGAGGAATGAGGAGGAATAAGGAGGAATAAGGAGGAATAAGGAGGAATGAGGAGGAATAAGGAGGAATGGTTAGGAATAAGGAATAGTGAGGAGGAATAAGGAGGAATGAGGAGGAATAAGGAGGAATGAAGAGGAATAAGAAAAAATAATAATAATAATTGGAATAAGGAAAAATATAATAAAGAAGAATAAGGAAGAATGAGGAGGAAAAAGGAGGAATGAGCAGGAGATTAGGAATAATTAGGAATATGGAGGAATGAGAAGAGGAGGAGGAATAAGGAGGAATAAGGAGAAATGAGGAGTGATGAGGACGAATAAGGAGGAATGAGGAAAAATAAGGAGGAAAAAGGGGGGAGTGAGGAAGAATAAGGTGGAATAAGACGGATTGAGGAAGAATAAGGAGGAATGAGGAAAAATGAGGAGGAATAAAGAGGAATACGGAGGAATGAGGAGAAATAAGGAGGAATGGTTAGGAATAAGGAGGAGTGAGGAGGAATAAGGAGGAATGAGGAGGAATAAGAAGGAATGAGGAGGAATAAGGAAAAATAATAATAATAATTGGAATAAGGAAAAATATAATAAAGAAGAATAAGGAAGAATGAGGAGGAAAATGGAGGAATGAGCAGGAGATTAGGAATAATTAGGAATATGGAGGAATGAGAAGAATTGAGGAGGAATAAGGAGGAATAAGGAGAAATGAGGAGTAATAGGACGAATAAGGAGGAATGAGGAAAAATAAGGGGGAATGAGGAAGAATAAGGAGGAATAAGACGGAATGAGGAATAATAACGAGGAATGAGGAGGAATAAGGACGAATTAGGAGGAATGACTTAGAATAAGGAAGAATGAGGAGGATTGATGGGAAAAGAGAAGGAAAAACGAGGAATAATTGGGAATAAGGAAGAATGAGGAGGAATAAGGAGAAATGAGGGGGAATGAGGAGGAATGATTAGGAATAAGGAGGAATAAGGAGGAATGAGGAGGACTGAGGAGGAATGAGGAGCTATGAGGAGGAATAAGGAGGAATGAGGAGAAATAAGGAGATTATGGTTAGGAATAAGGAGGAGTGAGGAGGAATAAGGAGGAATGAGGAGGAATAAGAAGGAATGAGGAGGAATAAGGAAAAATAATAATAATAATTGGAATAAGGAAAAATATAATAAAGAAGAATAAGGAAGAATGAGGAGGAAAAAGGAGGAATGAGCAGGAGATTAGGAATAATTAGGAATATGGAGGAATGAGAAGAATTGAGGAGGAATAAGGAGGAATAAGGAGAAATGAGGAGTGATAGGACGAATAAGGAGGAATGAAAAAAAATAAGGAGGAATAAGGGGGAATGAGGAAGAATAAGGAGGAATAAGACGGAATGAGGAATAATAACGAGGAATGAGGAGGAATAAGGACGAATTAGGAGGAATGACTTAGAATAAGGAAGAATGAGGAGGATTGATGGGAAAAGAGAAGGAAAAACGAGGAATAAGCGGGAATAAGGAAGAATGAGGGGGAATGATTAGACATAAGGAGGAATGAGGAGGAATGAGGGGAAAGAAGAGGAATGAAAAGGTATGAGGAGCAATAAGGAGGAATAAGGATGAATGGCGAGGAATGAGGAGGAATAAGTAGGAATGACGAGGAATGAGGAAGAATATATAGGAAGAAGGAAGAATACAGTGGAATAAGCAGAAATGAGGAGAATTAAGGAGCAATGAGGAGGATTAAGGAGGTAAGAGGAGGAATGGGGAGGAATAAGGAGGAATAAAACGGAATGAGGAAGAATAAGGAGGAATGAGGAGGAATAAAGAGGAATAGGGAGGAATGAGAAGAAATGAGGAGGAATAAGGAGGAATGGTTAGGAATAAGGAGGAGTGAGGAGGAATAAGGAGGAATGAGGAGGAATAAGGAGGACTGAGGAGGAATGAGGAGAAATAAAGAGGAATGAGGAGGAATAAGGAGGACTGAGAAGAAATGAGGAGGAATGAGGAGGAATGAGGAGGAGTGGTTAGGAATAGGGAGGAGTGAGGAGAAATGATGAGGAATAGGGAGGAATAAGGAGGAATAAGGAGGAATAAGGAGGAATAAGGAAGATTGAGGAAGAAAAAGGAGGAATGAGGAGGAATAAGGACGAATTAGGAGGAATGAGGAGGAAATAAGGAGAAATACGGACGAATAAGGGGGAATAAGGAAGAATAAGGAAGAATGAGGAGGTTAGGAATAAGGAGGAGTGAGGAGGAATAAGGAGGAATAGGGAGGAATGAGGAGGAATAAGGAGGACTGAGGAGGAATGAGGAGACATAAAGAGGAATGAGGAGGAATAAGGAGGAATGAGAAAAAATGAGGAGGAATGAGGAGGAATGGTTAGGGATAAGGAGGAGTGAGGGGGAATGAGAAGGAATTAAGGAGGAATGAGGAGGAATGAGGAGGAATGAGGAGGAATTAGGAAAAATAAGGAGGAATGAGGAGGATTAAGGAGGAATGAGAAGAAATGAGGAGGAATGAGGAGGAATGAGGAGGAATGATTAGGAATGATTAGGAATAAGGAGGAATAAAGAGGAATGAGGAGGACTGAGGAGGACTGAAGAGGAATGAGGAGGAATGAGGAGGTATAAGGAGGAAGGAGGAGGAACGGGTAGGAGTAAGGAGGAATAAAACGGAATGAAGAGGAATACGGAAGAAAAAGGAGAAATAAGGACGAATTATTAGGAATGCTAAGGAAATAAGGAGAAATATGGACGAATAAGGGGGAATAAGGAAGAATAAGGAAGAATAAGGAGGAAAAAGGAGGAATGAGCAGGAGATTAAGAATAATTAGGAATTAGGAGTAATGAGAAGGAATGAGAAGGAATAAGGAGGACTGAGGAGTAATGAGGACGAATAAGGAGGAATGAGGAGGAATGAGGAGGAATGAGGAGGAATGAGGAGGAATGAGGAGGAATGAGGAGGAATGAGGAGGAATGAGGAGGAATGAGGAGGAATGATGAGGAATGAGGAGGAATGATTATTAATAAGGAGGAATAAGGAGGAATGAGGAGGACTGAAGAGGAATGAGGAGGAATAAGGAGGAATAAGGAGGAATAAGGAGGAATAAGGAGGAATGAGGAGGAATAAGGAGGAATGGTTAGGAATAAGGAATAGTGAGGAGGAATAAGGAGGAATGAGGAGGAATAAGGAGGAATGAAGAGGAATAAGGAAAAATAATAATAATAATTGGAATAAGGAAAAATATAATAAAGAAGAATAAGGAAGAATGAGGAGGAAAAAGGAGGAATGAGCAGGAGATTAGGAATAATTAAGAATATGGAGGAATGAGAAGAATTGAGGAGGAATAAGGAGGAATAAGGAGAAATGAGGAGTGATGAGGACGAATAAGGAGGAATGAGGAAAAATAAGGAAGAAAAAGGGGGGAGTGAGGAAGAATAAGGAGGAATAAGACGGAATGAGGAAGAATAAGGAGGAATGAGGAAAAATGAGGAGGAATAAAGAGGAATATGGAGGAATGAGAAGGAGAAATGAGGAGAAATAAGGAGGAATGGTTAGGAATAAGGAGGAGTGAGGAGGAATGAGGAGGAATAGGGAGGAATGAGGAGGAATAAGGTGGACTGAGGAGGAATGAGGAGAAATAAAGAGGAATGAGGAGGAATAAGGAGGAATGAGAAGAAATGAAGAGGAATGAGGAGGAATGGTTAGGAATAAGGAGGAATGAGGAGGAATGAGGAGGAATGACTAGACATAAGGAGGAATGAAGAGGAATGAGGAGGAATAAAGAGGAATGAGAAGGAATGAGGATCAATAAGGAGGAATAAGGATGAATGAGGAGGAATGAGGAGGAATAAAGAGGAATGAGGAGGAATAAGGAGGAATGAGGGGGAATGAGGAAAAATGAAGAGGAATGAGACGGAATGAGGAGCAATAAGGAGGAATAAGGATGAATGGGGAGGAATGAGGAGGAATAAGGAGGAATAAGGAGGAATGAGGAGGAATGAAGAGGAATGAGGAGGAATGAGGAGGAATAAGGAGGAATGAGGAGGAACGGGGAGGAATAAGGAGGAATAAAACGGAATGATAGGGAATATGAAGAAAAAAGAGGAATAAGGAGGAATGAGGAAGAAAAAGGAAAAAGAGGAGAAATAGGACGAATTAGGAGGAATGAGGAGGAAATAAGAAGAAATACGGACGAATAAGGGGAAATAGGGAAGAATAAGGAAGAATGGGGAACAAACAGGAGGAATGAGCAGCAGATTAGGAATAATTAGGAATAAGGAGGAATGAGAAGGAATGAGGAGGAATAAGGAGGAATAAGGAGTAATGAGGACGAATAAGGAGGAATGAGGAGGAATGAAAAGGAATGAGGAAAAATAAGGAGGAATAAGGGGGAATGAGGAAGAATAAGGAGGAATAAGACGGAATGAGGAAGAATAAAAAGGAATGAGGAGAAATGAGGAGGAATAAAGAGGAATAAGGAGGAATGAGAAGGAATGAGGAGGAATAAGGAGGAATGGTTAGGAATAAGGAGGAGTGAGGAGGAATGAGGAAGAATATGGAGGAATAAAGGGGAATGAGGAAGAATAAGGAGGAATGAGGAGGAATAAGGACGAATTAGGAGGAATGACTTGGAATAAGGAAGAATGAGGAGGATTGATGGGAAAAGAGAAGGATAAACGAGGAATAAGCGGGAATAAGGAAGAATGAGGAGGAATAAGGAGGAATGAGGAGGAATGATTAGACATAAGGAGGAATGAGGAGGAATGAGGAGGAAAGAAGAGGAATGAAAAGGTATGAGGAGCACTAAGGAGGAATAAGGATGAATGGCGAGGAATGAGGGGGAATAAGGAGGAATGACGAGGAATGAGGAAGAATATATAGGAAGAAGGAAGAATACAGTGGAATAAGCACAAATGAGGAGGAATAAAAAGGAATGAGGAGGATTAAGGAAGTAAGAGGAGGAATGGGGAGGAGTAAGGAGGAATAAAACGGAATGAGGAAGAATAAGGAGGAATAAGGAGAAATGGGGAGGAATAAAGAGGAATAAGGAGGAATGAGAAGAAATGAGGAGGAATAAGGAGGAATTGTTAGGAATAAGGAGGAGTGAGGAGGAATAAGGAGGAATGAGGAGGAATAAGGAGGACTGAGGAGGAATTAGGAGAAATAAAGAGGAATGAGGAGGAATAAGGAGAAATGAGAAGAAATGAGGAGGAATGAGGAGGAATGGTTAGGAATAAGGAAGA
The DNA here is from genome assembly GCA_035046265.1 of Drosophila bunnanda. Classification (NCBI taxonomy): domain Eukaryota; kingdom Metazoa; phylum Arthropoda; class Insecta; order Diptera; family Drosophilidae; genus Drosophila; species Drosophila bunnanda. The sequence goes on along the minus strand of JAWNOB010000034.1, from coordinate 219,299 downwards.
GTGAGGAGGAATGAGGAGGAATAGGGAGGAATGAGGTGGAATAAGGAGGACTGAAGAGGAATGAGGAGGAATGACTAGACATAAGGAGGAATGAGGAGGAAAAAAGAGGAATGAGAAGGAATAAGGAGCAATAAGGAGGAATAAGGATGAATGGGGAGGAATCAGGAGGAATAAGGAGGAATAAGGAGGAATGAGGAGGAATGAAGAGGAATGAGGAGGAATGAGGAGGAATGAGGAGGAATGAGGAGGAATAAGGAGGATTGAGGAGGAATGAGGAGGAATGAGGAGAATTAAGGAGGAATGAGGAGGAATGAGGAGGAATTAGGAGGAATGAGGAGGAATGAGGAAAAATTAGGAGGAGTAATGAGGAATGAGGAAGAATAAGGAGGAATAAGGGGGAATGAGGAGAAATAAAGAGAAATGAGGAGGAATAAGGAGGAATGAGAATAAATGAGGAGGAATGAGGAGGAATGGTTAGGAATAAGGAGGAGTGAGGAGGAATGAGGAGGAATAGGGAGGAATGAGGAGGAATAAGGAGGACTGAAGAGGAATGAGGAGGAATGAGGAGGAATGACTAGACATAAGGAGGAATGAGGAGGAATGAGGAGAAAAAAAGAGGAATGAGAAGGAATAAGGAGCAATAAGGAGGAATAAGGATGAATGGGGAGGAATGAGGAGGAATAAGGAGGACTGAAGAGGAATGAGGAGGAATGAGGAGGAATGACTAGACATAAGGAGGAATGAGGAGGAATGAGGAGAAAAAAAGAGGAATGAGAAGGAATAAGGAGCAATAAGGACGAATAAGGATGAATGGGGAGGAATGAGGAGGAATGAGGAAGAATGAGCAGGAGATAAGGAATAATTAGGAATATGGAGGAATGAGAAGCAATGAGGAGGAATAAGAAGGAATAAGGAGGAATGAGGAGGAATGGTTAGGAATAAGGAGGAGTGAGGAATAAGGAATAAGGAGGACTGAAGAGGCATGAGGAGGAGTGAGGAGGAATGAGGAGGAATGAGGAGGAATGAGGAGGAATGAGGAGGAATGAGGAGGAATGAGGAGGAATGAGGAGGAATGAGGAGGAATGAGGAGGAATGAGGAGGAATGAGGAGGAATGAGGAGGAATGAGGAGGAATGAGGAGGAATGAGGAGGAATGAGGAGGAATGAGGAGGAATGAGGAGGAATGAGGAGGAATGAGGAGGAATGAGGAGGAATGAGGAGGAATGAGGAGGAATGAGGAGGAATGAGGAGGAATGAGGAGGAATGAGGAGGAATGAGGAGGAATGAGGAGGAATGAGGAGGAATGAGGAGGAATGAGGAGGAATGAGAAGGAATGAGAAGGAATGAGGAGGAATGAGGAGGAATGAGGAGGAATGAGGAGGAATAAGGAGGACTGAAGAGGAATGAGGAGGAATGAGGAGGAATGACTAGACATTAGGAGGAATGAGGAGGAATGAGGAGAAAAAAAGAGGAATGAGAAGGAATAAGGAGCAATAAGGAGGAATAAGGATGAATGGGGAGGAAGAATAAGGAGGAATAAGGAGGAATAAGGAGGAATGAGGAGGAATGAGGAGGAATGAGAAGGAATGAGAAGGAATGAGGAGGAATGAGGAGGAATGAGAAGGAATGAGGAGGAATAAGGAGGACTGAAGAGGAATGAGGAGGAACGAGGAGGAATGACTAGACATAAGGAGGAATGAGGAAGAATGAGGAGAAAAAAAGAGGAATGAGAAGGAATAAGGAGCAATAAGGACGAATAAGGATGAATGGGGAGGAATAAGGAGGAATGAGGAAGAATGAGCAGGAGATAAGGAATAATTAGGAATATGGAGGAATGAGAAGCAATGAGGAGGAATAAGAAGGAATAAGGAGGAATGAGGAGTAATGAGGACGAATAAGGAGGAATGAGGAGGAATGAGGAAAAATAAGGAGGAATAAGGAGGAATAAGGGGGAATGAGGAAGAATAAGGAGGAATAAGACGGAATGAGGAAGAATAAGGAGGAATGAAGAGAAATGAGAAGGAATAAAGAGGAATAAGGAGGAATGAGAAGGAATGAGTAGGAATAAGGAGGAATGGTTAGGAATAAGGAGGAGTGAGGAATAAGGAATAAGGAGGACTGAAGAGGCATGAGGAGGAGTGAGGAGGAATGAGGAGGAATGAGGAGGAATGAGGAGGAATGAGGAGGAATGAGGAGGAATGAGGAGGAATGAGGAGGAATGAGGAGGAATGAGGAGGAATGAGGAGGAATGAGGAGGAATGAGGAGGAATGAGGAGGAATGAGGAGGAATGAGGAGGAATGAGGAGGAAAGAGGAGGAATGAGGAGGAATGAGGAGGAATGAGGGAATGAGGAGGAATGAGGAGGAATGAGGAGGAATGAGGAGGAATGAGGAGGAATGAGGAGGAATGAGGAGGAATGAGGAGGAATGAGAAGGAATGAGAAGGAATGAGGAGGAATGAGGAGGAATGAGGAGGAATGAGGAGGAATTAGGAGGAATGAGGAGGAATGAGGAGGAATAAGGAGAAATGAGGAGGAACGGGGAGGAATAAGGAGGAATAAAACGAAATGAAGAGAAATAAGGAAGAAAAAGGAGGAATAAAGAGGAATGCGGAAGAAAAAGGAGGAATAAGACGGAATGAGGACGAATAAGGAGGAACGAGGAGAAATGAGGAGGAATAAAGAAGAATAAGGAGGAATGAGAAGGGATGAGGAGGAATAAGGTGGAATGGATAGGAATAAGGAGGAGTGAGGAGGAATAAGGAGGAATAAGGAGAAATACGGAAGAATAAGGGGGAATACGGAAGAATAAGGAGGAAACAGGAGGAATGAGCAGGAGTTTAGGAATAATTAGGAATAAGGAGGAATCAGAAGGAATGAGGAGGAATAAAGAGGAATGAGGAGGAATAAGGAGGAAAGAGGAGGAAAGAGGAGGAATGAGGAGGAATGAGTAGAAATGAGGAGGAATGAGGAGGAATGAGGAGGAATGAGGAGGAATGAGGAGGAATGAGGAGGAATGAGGAGGAATGAGGAGGAATGAGGAGGAATGAGGAGGAATGAGGAGGAATGAGGAGGAATGACTAGACATAAGGAAGAATGAGGAGGAAAAAAGAGGAATGAGAAGGAATGAGGAGCAATATGAAGGAATAAGAATGAATGGGGAGGAATGAGGAGGAATAGGGAATAATGAGGAGGAATGAGGAGAAATGAGGAGGAATTAGGAGGAATAAGGAGGAATGAGGAGGAACGGGGAGGAATAAGGAGGAATAAAACGAAATGAAAAGGAAAAGGAAGAAAGAGGAGGAATAAAGAGGAATGAGGAAAAAAAGGAGGAATGGGAGGAAAAAGGACGAATTAGGAGGAATGAGGAGGAAATAAGGAGAAATATGGAAGAATAAGGGGGAATAAGGAAGAATAAGGAGGAAACAGGAGGAATGAGCAGGAGATTAGGAATAATTAGGAATAAGGAGGAATCAGAAGGAATGAGGAGGAATTAAGAGGAATGAGGAGGAATAAGGAGGAATGAGGAGGAAAGAGGAGGAATGAGGAGGAATGAGTAGAAATGAGGAGGAATGAGGAGGAATGAGGAGGAATGAGGAGGAATGAGGAGGAATGAGAAGGAATGAGGAGGAATGAGGAGGAATGAGGAGAAATGAGGAGGAATGAGGAGGAATGAGGAGGAATGAGGAGGAAAGAGGAGGAATGAGGAGGAATGAGGAGGAATGAGGAGGAATAAGGAGGAATGAGGAGGAATGAGGAGGAATGAGGAGGAATGAGGAGGAATGAGGAGGAATGAGGAGGAATGAGGAGGAATGAGGAGGAATGAGGAGGAATGAGGAGGAATGAGGAGGAATAAGGAGGAATGAGGAGGAATGAGGAGGAATTAGGAGGAATGCGGAGGAAATACGAAGAAATACGGACGAATAAGGGGGAATATGGAAGAATAAGGAGGAAAAAGAGAAATGAGCAGGAGATTAGGACTAATTAGGAATAAGGAGGAATAAGAAGGAATGAGGAGGAATAAGGAGGATTGAGGAGTAATGAAGACGAATAAGGAGGAAAGAGGAGGAATGAGGAGGAATGAGGAGGAATAAGGTGGAATGGTTAGGAATAAGGAGGAGTGAGGAGGAATGAGGAGGAATAGGGAGGAATGAGGACTAATAAGGAGGACTGAAGAGGAATGAGGTGGAATGACTAGACATAAGGAATAATGAGGAGGAATGAGGAGGAATGAGGAGGAATGAGGAGGAATAGGGAGGAATGAGGAGGAATGAGGAGGAATGAGGAGGAATGAGGGGGAATAAGGAGGAATGAGGAGGAACGGGGAGGAATAAAGAGGAATGAGGTGGAATGACTAGACATAAGGAGGAATGAGGAGGAATGAGAAGGAATGAGGAGGAATGAGGAGGAATGAGGAGGAATGAGGAGGAATGAGGAGGAATGAGGAGGAATGAGGAGGAATGAGGAGGAATGAGGAGGAATGAGGAGGAATGAGGAGGAATGAGGAGGAATGAGGAGGAATGAGGAGGAATGAGGAGGAATGAGGAGGAATGAGGAGGAATGAGGAGGAATGAGGAGGAATGAGGAGGAATGAGGAGGAATGAGGAGGAATGAGGAGGAATGAGGAGGAATGAGGAGGAATGAGGAGGAATGAGGAGGAATGAGGAGGAATGAGAAGGAATGAGGAGGAATGAGGAGGAATGAGGAGGAATGAGGAGGAATGAGGAGGAATGAGGAGGAATGAGGAGGAATGAGGAGGAATGAGGAGGAATGAGGAGGAATAAGGAGGATTGAGGAGGAATGAGGAGGAATGAGGAGGAATAAGGAGGAATGAGGAATAAGGACGAATTAGGAGGAATGAGGAGGAATTAAGGAGAAATACGTACGAATAAGGGGGAATAAGGAAGAAAAAGGAAGAATGGGGAACAAACAGGAGGAATGAGCAGCAGATTAGGAATAATTAGGAATAAGGAGGAATGAGAAGGAATGAGGAGGAATGAGGAGGAATGAGGAGGAATGAGGAGGAATGAGGAGGAATGAGGAGGAATGAGGAGTAATGAGGACGAATAAAGAGGAGTGAGGAGAAATGAGGAGGAATAAGGAGGAATAAGGAGGAATGAGAAGGAATGAGGAGGAATAAGGAAGAATGGTTAGGAATATGGAGGAGTGAGGAGGAATGAGGAAGAATAAGGAGGAATATGGGGTATGAGGAAGAATAAGGAGGAATGAGGAGGAATAAGGACGAATTAGGAGGAATGAATTGGAATAAGGAGGAATGAGGAGGATTGATGAGAAAAGAGAAGAAAAAACGAGGAATAAGCGGGAATAAGGAAGAATGAGGAGGAATAAGGAGGAATGAGGAGGTGTGATTAGACATAAGGAGGAATGAGGGGGAATAAGGATGAATGAGGAGGAAAGAAGAGGAATGAGCAGGAGATTAGGAATAATTAGGAATAAGGAGGAATGAGAAGGAATGAGGACGAATAAGGAGGATTGAGGAGTAATGAGGACGAATAAGGAGGAATGAGGAGGAATGAGGAGGAATGAGGAGGAATGGGAAGAAATGAGGAGGAATGAGGAGGAATGATGAGGAATGAGGAGGAATGAGGAGCTATGTGGAGGAATAAGGGAGAATATGGAGGAATGAGGAGGAATGAGGAAGAAAATATAGGTAGAAGGATGAATACAGTGGAATAATAGAAATGAGGAGGAATAAGGAGAAATGAGGAGGATTAAGGAGGTAAGAGGAGGAATGCGGAGGAATAATGAGGAATAAGACGGAATGAGGAAGAATAAGGAGGAATGAGGAGAACTGAGGAGGAATAAAGAGGAATAAGGAGGAATGAGAAGCAATGAGGAGGAATAAGGAGGAATGGTTAGGAATAAGGAGGAGTGAGGAGGAATGAGGAGGAATAAGGACGAATTAGGAGGAATGCGGACGAAATACGAAGAAATACGGACGAATAAGGGGGAATAAGGAAGAATAAGGAGGAAAAAAGAGGAATGAGCAGGAGATTAGGAATAATTAGGAATAAGAAGGAATGAGAAGGAATGAGGAGGAATAAGGAGGACTGAGGAGTAATGAGGACGAATAAGGAAGAATGAGGAGGAATGAGGAGGAATGAGGAGGAATGGGAAGAAATGAGGAGGAATGAGGAGGAATGATGAGGAATGAGGAGGAATGAGGAGCTATGAGGAGGAATAAGGAGGAATAAGGAGGAATGAGGAGGAATTAGGAGGAATGAGGAGGAATGAGGCGGAATGAGGAGGAACGGGGAGGAATAAGGAGGTATAAAATGGAAGTAGGAGGAATAAGGAAAAAACGGAGGAATGAGGAGGAATAAGGAAAAATAATAATAATAATTGGAATAAGGAAAAATAGAATCTAGAAGAATAAGGAAGAATGAGAAGGAAAAAGGAGGAATGAGCAGGAGATTAGGAATAATTAGGAATATGGAGGAATGAGAAGGAATGAGGAGGAATTAGGAGGAATAAGGAGGAATGGGGAACAATGAGGACGAATAAGGAGGAATGAGGAGGAATGAGGAGGAATGAGGAAAAATAAGGAGGAATAAGAAGGAATAAGGGGGAATGTGGAAGAATAAGGAGGAATAAGACGGAATGAGGACGAATAAGGAGGAATGAGGAGAAATGAGGAGGAATAAAGAGGAATAAGGAGGAATGAGAAGGAATGAGGAGGAATATGGTGGAATGGATAGGAATAAGGAGGAGTGAGGAGAAATGAGAAGGAATAGGGAGAAATGAAGAAGAATGAGGAGGAATTAGGAGGAATGACTAGACATAAGGAGGAATGAGGAGGAAAAAAGAGGAATGAGAAGGAATGAGGAGCAATATGGAGGAATAAGAATGAATGGGGAGGAATGAGGAGGAATGAGGAGGAATAGGGAGGAATGAGGAGGAATGAGGAGGAATGAGGAGGAATTAGAACGAATAAGGAGGAATGAGGAGGAACGGGGAGGAATAAGGAGGAATGAGGAAGAAAAAGGAGGAATGAGGAGGAAAAAGGACGAATTAGGAGGAATGAGGAGGAAATAAGAAGAAATACGGACGAATAAGGGGGAATAAGGAAGAAAAAGGAAGAATGGGGAACAAACAGGAGGAATGAGCAGCAGATTAGGAATAATTAGGAATAAGGAGGAATGAGAAGGAATGAGGAGGAATGAGGAGGAATGAGGAGGAATGAGGAGGAATGAGGAGGAATGAGGAGTAATGAGGAGGAATGAGGAGGAATTAGAACGAATAAGGAGGAATGAGGAGGAACGGGGAGGAATGAGGAGGAATGAGGAGGAATGAGGAGGAATGAGGAGGAATGAGGAGGAATGAGGAGGAATGAGGAGGAATGAGGAGGAATGAGGAGGAATGAGGAGGAATGAGGAGGAATGAGGAGGAATGAGGAGGAATGAGGAGGAATTAGAACGAATAAGGAGGAATGAGGAGGAACGGGGAGGAATGAGGAGGAATGAGGAGGAATGAGGAGGAATGAGGAGGAATGAGGAGGAATGAGGAGGAATGAGGAGGAATGAGGAGGAATGAGGAGGAATGAGGAGGAATGAGGAGGAATGAGGAGGAATGAGGAGGAATGAGGAGGAATGAGGAGGAATGAGGAGGAATGAGGAGGAATGAGGAGGAATGAGGAGGAATGAGGAGGAATGAGGAGGAATGAGGAGGAATGAGGAGGAATGAGGAGGAATGAGGAGGAATGAGGAGGAATGAGGAGGAATGAGGAGGAATGAGGAGGAATGAGGAGGAATGAGGAGGAATGAAGAGGAATGAGGAGGAATGAGGAGGAATGAGGAGGAATGAGGAGGAATGAGGAGGAATGAGGAGGAATGAGGAGGAATGAGGAGGAATGAGGAGGAATGAGGAGGAATGAGGAGGAATGAGGAGGAATGAGGAGGAATAAGGAGGATTGAGGAGGAATGAGGAGAAATGAGGAGGAATAAGGACGAATTAGGAGGAATGAGGAGGAATTAAGGAGAAATACGTACGAATAAGGGGGAATAAGGAAGAAAAAGGAAGAATGGGGAACAAACAGGAGGAATGAGCAGCAGATTAGGAATAATTAGGAATAAGGAGGAATGAGAAGGAATGAGGAGGAATGAGGAGGAATGAGGAGGAATGAGGAGGAATGAGGAGGAATGAGGAGGAATGAGGAGTAATGAGGACGAATAAAGAGGAGTGAGGAGAAATGAGGAGGAATAAGGAGGAATAAGGAGGAATGAGAAGGAATGAGGACGAATAAGGAGGATTGAGGAGTAATGAGGACGAATAAGGAGGAATGAGGAGGAATGAGGAGGAATGAGGAGGAATGGGAAGAAATGAGGAGGAATGAGGAGGAATGATGAGGAATGAGGAGGAATGAGGAGCTATGTGGAGGAATAAGGGAGAATATGGAGGAATGAGGAGGAATGAGGAAGAAAATATAGGTAGAAGGATGAATACAGTGGAAGAATAGAAATGAGGAGGAATAAGGAGAAATGAGGAGGATTAAGGAGGTAAGAGGAGGAATGCGGAGGAATAATGAGGAATAAGACGGAATGAGGAAGAATAAGGAGGAATGAGGAGAACTGAGGAGGAATAAAGAGGAATAAGGAGGAATGAGAAGCAATGAGGAGGAATAAGGAGGAATGGTTAGGAATAAGGAGGAGTGAGGAGGAATGAGGAGGAATAAGGACGAATTAGGAGGAATGCGGACGAAATACGAAGAAATACGGACGAATAAGGGGGAATAAGGAAGAATAAGGAGGAAAAAAGAGGAATGAGCAGGAGATTAGGAATAATTAGGAATAAGAAGGAATGAGAAGGAATGAGGAGGAATAAGGAGGACTGAGGAGTAATGAGGACGAATAAGGAAGAATGAGGAGGAATGAGGAGGAATGAGGAGGAATGGGAAGAAATGAGGAGGAATGAGGAGGAATGATGAGGAATGAGGAGGAATGAGGAGCTATGAGGAGGAATAAGGAGGAATAAGGAGGAATGAGGAGGAATTAGGAGGAATGAGGAGGAATGAGGCGGAATGAGGAGGAACGGGGAGGAATAAGGAGGTATAAAATGGAAGTAGGAGGAATAAGGAAAAAACGGAGGAATGAGGAGGAATAAGGAAAAATAATAATAATAATTGGAATAAGGAAAAATAGAATCTAGAAGAATAAGGAAGAATGAGAAGGAAAAAGGAGGAATGAGCAGGAGATTAGGAATAATTAGGAATATGGAGGAATGAGAAGGAATGAGGAGGAATTAGGAGGAATAAGGAGGAATGGGGAACAATGAGGACGAATAAGGAGGAATGAGGAGGAATGAGGAGGAATGAGGAAAAATAAGGAGGAATAAGGAGGAATAAGGGGGAATGTGGAAGAATAAGGAGGAATAAGACGGAATGAGGACGAATAAGGAGGAATGAGGAGAAATGAGGAGGAATAAAGAGGAATAAGGAGGAATGAGAAGGAATGAGGAGGAATATGGTGGAATGGATAGGAATAAGGAGGAGTGAGGAGAAATGAGAAGGAATAGGGAGGAATGAAGAAGAATGAGGAGGAATTAGGAGGAATGACTAGACATAAGGAGGAATGAGGAGGAAAAAAGAGGAATGAGAAGGAATGAGGAGCAATATGGAGGAATAAGAATGAATGGGGAGGAATGAGGAGGAATGAGGAGGAATAGGGAGGAATGAGGAGGAATGAGGAGGAATGAGGAGGAATTAGAACGAATAAGGAGGAATGAGGAGGAACGGGGAGGAATAAGGAGGAATGAGGAAGAAAAAGGAGGAATGAGGAGGAAAAAGGACGAATTAGGAGGAATGAGGAGGAAATAAGAAGAAATACGGACGAATATGGGGAAATAAGGAAGAATATGGAGGAAACAGGAGGAATGAGCAGGAGATTAGGAATAATTAGGAATAAGGAGGAATCAGAAGGAATGAGGAGGAATAAAGAGGAATGAGGAGGAATAAGAAGGAATGAGAAGAAATGAGGAGGAATGAGGAGGAATGGTAAGGAATAAGGAGGAGTGAGGAGGAATGAGGAGGAATAGGGAGGAATAGGGAGGACTGAGAGGGAATGAGGAGAAATAAAGAGGAATGAGCAGGAATAAGAAGGAATACGGAGGAGTGAGGAGGAATGAGGAGGAATGAGGAGGAATAGGAAGGAATGAGGAGGAATAAGGAGGACTGAATTGGATTGAAGAGGAATGACTAGACATAAGGAGGAATGAGGAGGAAAAATGAGGAATGAGAAGGAATGAGGAGCAATAAGGAGGAATAAGGATAAATGGGGAGGAATATGGAGGAATAAGGAGGAATGAGGAAGAAAAAAGAGGAAAGAGGGAGGAATAAGGACGAATTAGGAAAAATGAGGAGGAAATAAGGAGAAATACGGACGAATAAGGGGGAATAAGAAAGAATAAGGAAGTATAAGGAGGAAAGAGGAGGAATGATCAGGAGATTAGGAATAATTAGGAATAAGGAGGAATGAGAAGGAATGAGGAGGAATAAGGAGGAATGAGGAGTAATGAGGACGAATAAGGAGGAATGAGGAGGAATGAGGAGGAATGAGCAGGAATGAGGAGGAATGAGGAGGAATGAGAAAAAATAAGGAGGAATGCGGAGGAATAAGGAGGAATAAGGGGAAATGAGGAAGAATAAGGAGGAATAAGACATAATGAGGAAGAATAAAGAGGAATGAGGAGAAATGAGGAGGAATAAAGAGGAATAAGGAGGAATGAGAAAAAATGAGGAGGAATAAGGAGGAATGGTTAGGAATAAGGAGGAGTGAGGAGGAATGAGGAAGAATTAGGAGGAATAAGGGGGAATGAGGAAGAATAAGGAGGAATGAGGAGGAATAAGGACGAATTAGGAGGAATGACTTGGAATAAGGAGGAATGAGGAGGATTGATGAGAAAAGAGAAGGAAAAACGAGGAATAAGCGGGAATAAGGAAGAATGAGGAGGAATGAGGAGGAATGATTAGGAATAAGGAGGAATAAGGAGGAATGAGGAGGACTGAGGAGGAATGCGGAGAAATGAGGAGGAATGAGGAGGAATGAGGAGAAATGAGGAGGAATGAGGAGGAATAAGGAGGAAGGTGGAGGAACGGGGAGGAGTAAGGAGAAATAAAACGGAATGAAGAGGAATACGAAAGAAAAAGGAGGAATAAGGACGAATTAGGAGGAATGCGGAGGAAATAAGGAGAAATACGGACGAATAAGGAATAAGGAAGAATAAGGAAGAATAAGGAGGAAAAAGGAGGAATGAGCAGGAGATTAGGAATAATTAGGAATAAGGAGGAATGAGAAGGAATGAGGAGGAATAAGTAGGAATGAGGAGTAATGAGGACGAATAAGGAGGAATGAGGAGGAATGAGGAGGAATGAGAAGAAATGAGGAGGAATGAGGAGGAATGATGAGGGATGAGGATGAATGATTAGGAATAAGGAGGAATAAGGAGGAATGAGGAGGACTGAGGAGAAATGAGGAGCTATGAGGAGGAATAAGGAGGAATAAGGAGGAATAAGGAGGAATGAGGAGGAATTAGGAGGAATGAGGAGGAATGAGGAGGAATGAGGAGGAATGAGGAGGAATGAGTAGGAACGGGGTGGAATAAGGAGGTATAAAACGGAAATAGGAGGAATAAGAAAAAAAAGGAAGAATGAGGAGGAATAAGGACAAATAAAGATTCCTCTCGAATGAGGAGGAATGATGAGGGATGAGGAGGAATGATTAGGAATAAGGAGGAATAAGGAGGAATGAGGAGGACTGAGGAGAAATGAGGAGCTATGAGGAGGAATAAGGAGGAATAAGGAGGAATGAGGAGTAATGAGGACGAATAAGGAGGAATGAAGAGGAATGAGGAGGAATGCGGAGGATTGAGGAGGAATGAGGAGGAATGAGGAGGAATGAGGAGGAATGAGGAGGAATGAGGAGGAATGAGGAGGAATGAGGAGGAATGAGGAGGAATGAGGAGGAATGAGGAAGAATAAGGAGGAATGAGGAGGAATAAGGAGAATTGAGGAGGAATAAGAAAGAATGAGGAGGAATGAGGAGGAATGTGGAGGAATGAGGAGAAATGATGAGGAATGAGGAGGAATGATTAGGAATAAGGAGAAATAAGGAGGAATGAGGAGGACTGAGGAGGAATGAGAAGCTATGAGGAGGAATAAGGAGGAATAAGGAGAAATGAGGAGGAATGAGGAGGAATGAAGAGGAATGAGGAGGAACGGGGTGGAATAAGGAAATATAAACCGGAAATAGGAGGAATAAACAAAAAAAAGGAGGAATAAGGAGGAATGAGGAGGAAAAAAGAGGAATGAGCAGCAATAAGGAGGAATAAGGATGAATGGGGAGGAATGAGGAGAAATAAGGAGGAATGAGGAAGAATATATAGGAAGAAGGAGGAATAAAGGAGGAACGGGGAGGAATAAAGAGGAATGAGGTGGAATGACTAGACATAAGGAGGAATGAGGAGGAATGAGAAGGAATGAGGAGGAATGAGGAGGAATGAGGAGGAATGAGGAGGAATGAGGAGGAATGAGGAGGAATGAGGAGGAATGAGGAGGAATGAGGAGGAATGAGGAGGAATGAGGAGGAATGAGGAGGAATGAGGAGGAATGAGGAGGAATGAGGAGGAATGAGGAGGAATGAGGAGGAATGAGGAGGAATGAGGAGGAATGAGGAGGAATGAGGAGGAATGAGGAGGAATGAGGAGGAATGAGGAGGAATGAGGAGGAATGAGGAGGAATGAGGAGGAATGAGGAGGAATGAAGAGGAATGAGGAGGAATGAGGAGGAATGAGGAGGAATGAGGAGGAATGAGGAGGAATGAGGAGGAATGAGGAGGAATGAGGAGGAATGAGGAGGAATGAGGAGGAATGAGGAGGAATGAGGAGGAATGAGGAGGAATAAGGAGGATTGAGGAGGAATGAGGAGGAATGAGGAGGAATAAGGAGGAATGAGGAATAAGGACGAATTAGGAGGAATGAGGAGGAATTAAGGAGAAATACGTACGAATAAGGGGGAATAAGGAAGAAAAAGGAAGAATGGGGAACAAACAGGAGGAATGAGCAGCAGATTAGGAATAATTAGGAATAAGGAGGAATGAGAAGGAATGAGGAGGAATGAGGAGGAATGAGGAGGAATGAGGAGGAATGAGGAGGAATGAGGAGTAATGAGGACGAATAAAGAGGAGTGAGGAGAAATGAGGAGGAATAAGGAGGAATAAGGAGGAATGAGAAGGAATGAGGAGGAATAAGGAAGAATGGTTAGGAATATGGAGGAGTGAGGAGGAATGAGGAAGAATAAGGAGGAATATGGGGTATGAGGAAGAATAAGGAGGAATGAGGAGGAATAAGGACGAATTAGGGGGAATGAATTGGAATAAGGAGGAATGAGGAGGATTGATGAGAAAAGAGAAGAAAAAACGAGGAATAAGCGGGAATAAGGAAGAATGAGGAGGAATAAGGAGGAATGAGGAGGTGTGATTAGACATAAGGAGGAATGAGGGGGAATAAGGATGAATGAGGAGGAAAGAAGAGGAATGAGCAGGAGATTAGGAATAATTAGGAATAAGGAGGAATGAGAAGGAATGAGGACGAATAAGGAGGATTGAGGAGTAATGAGGACGAATAAGGAGGAATGAGGAGGAATGAGGAGGAATGAGGAGGAATGGGAAGAAATGAGGAGGAATGAGGAGGAATGATGAGGAATGAGGAGGAATGAGGAGCTATGAGGAGGAATAAGGGAGAATATGGAGGAATGAGGAGGAATGAGGAAGAAAATATAGGTAGAAGGATGAATACAGTGGAATAATAGAATTGAGGAGGAATAAGGAGAAATGAGGAGGATTAAGGAGGTAAGAGGAGGAATGCGGAGGAATAATGAGGAATAAGACGGAATGAGGAAGAATAAGGAGGAATGAGGAGAACTGAGGAGGAATAAAGAGGAATAAGGAGGAATGAGAAGCAATGAGGAGGAATAAGGAGGAATGGTTAGGAATAAGGAGGAGTGAGGAGGAATGAGGAGGAATAAGGACGAATTAGGAGGAATGCGGACGAAATACGAAGAAATACGGACGAATAAGGGGGAATAAGGAAGAATAAGGAGGAAAAAAGAGGAATGAGCAGGAGATTAGGAATAATTAGGAATAAGAAGGAATGAGAAGGAATGAGGAGGAATAAGGAGGACTGAGGAGTAATGAGGACGAATAAGGAAGAATGAGGAGGAATGAGGAGGAATGAGGAGGAATGGGAAGAAATGAGGAGGAATGAGGAGGAATGATGAGGAATGAGGAGGAATGAGGAGCTATGAGGAGGAATAAGGAGGAATAAGGAGGAATGAGGAGGAATTAGGAGGAATGAGGAGGAATGAGGCGGAATGAGGAGGAACGGGGAGGAATAAGGAGGTATAAAATGGAAGTAGGAGGAATAAGGAAAAAACGGAGGAATGAGGAGGAATAAGGAAAAATAATAATAATAATTGGAATAAGGAAAAATAGAATCTAGAAGAATAAGGAAGAATGAGAAGGAAAAAGGAGGAATGAGCAGGAGATTAGGAATAATTAGGAATATGGAGGAATGAGAAGGAATGAGGAGGAATTAGGAGGAATAAGGAGGAATGGGGAACAATGAGGACGAATAAGGAGGAATGAGGAGGAATGAGGAGGAATGAGGAAAAATAAGGAGGAATAAGGAGGAATAAGGGGGAATGTGGAAGAATAAGAAGGAATAAGACGGAATGAGGACGAATAAGGAGGAATGAGGAGAAATGAGGAGGAATAAAGAGGAATAAGGAGGAATGAGAAGGAATGAGGAGGAATATGGTGGAATGGAAAGGAATAAGGAGGAGTGAGGAGAAATGAGAAGGAATAGGGAGGAATGAAGAAGAATGAGGAGGAATTAGGAGGAATGACTAGACATAAGGAGGAATGAGGAGGAAAAAAGAGGAATGAGAAGGAATGAGGAGCAATATGGAGGAATAAGAATGAATGGGGAGGAATGAGGAGGAATGAGGAGGAATAGGGAGGCATGAGGAGGAATGAGGAGGAATGAGGAGGAATTAGAACGAATAAGGAGGAATGAGGAGGAACGGGGAGGAATAAGGAGGAATAAATCGAAATGAAGAGGAATAAGGAAGAAAGAGGAGGAATAAAGAGGAATGAGAAAGAAAAAGGAGGAATGAGGAGGAAAAAGGACGAATTAGGAGGAATGAGGAGGAAATAAGAAGAAATACGGACGAATATGGGGAAATAAGGAAGAATATGGAGGAAACAGGAGGAATGAGCAGGAGATTAGGAATAATTAGGAATAAGGAGGAATCAGAAGGAATGAGGAGGAATAAAGAGGAATGAGGAGGAATAAGAAGGAATGAGAAGAAATGAGGAGGAATGAGGAGGAATGGTAAGGAATAAGGTGGAGTGAGGAGGAATGAGGAGGAATAGGGAGGAATAGGGAGGACTGAGAGGGAATGAGGAGAAATAAAGAGGAATGAGCAGGAATAAGAAGGAATACGGAGGAGTGAGGAGGAATGAGGAGGAATGAGGAGGAATAGGAAGGAATGAGGAGGAATAAGGAGGACTGAATTGGATTGAATAGGAATGACTAGACATAAGGAGGAATGAGGAGGAAAAATGAGGAATGAGAAGGAATGAGGAGCAATAAGGAGGAATAAGGATAAATGGGGAGGAATATGGAGGAATAAGGAGGAATGAGGAAGAAAAAAGAGGAAAGAGGGAGGAATAAGGACGAATTAGGAAAAATGAGGAGGAAATAAGGAGAAATACGGACGAATAAGGGGGAATAAGAAAGAATAAGGAAGTATAAGGAGGAAAGAGGAGGAATGATCAGGAGATTAGGAATAATTAGGAATAAGGAGGAATGAGAAGGAATGAGGAGGAATAAGGAGGAATGAGGAGTAATGAGGACGAATAAGGAGGAATGAGGAGGAATGAGGAGGAATGAGCAGGAATGAGGAGGAATGAGGAGGAATGAGACAAAATAAGGAGGAATGCGGAGGAATAAGGAGGAATAAGGGGAAATGAGGAAGAAAGGAGGAATAAGACATAATGAGGAAGAATAAAGAGGAATGAGGAGAAATGAGGAGGAATAAAGAGGAATAAGGAGGAATGAGAAAAAATGAGGAGGAATAAGGAGGAATGGTTAGGAATAAGGAGGAGTGAGGAGGAATGAGGAAGAATTAGGAGGAATAAGAGGGAATGAGGAAGAATAAGGAGGAATGAGGAGGAATAAGGACGAATTAGGAGGAATGACTTGGAATAAGGAGGAATGAGGAGGATTGATGAGAAAAGAGAAGGAAAAACGAGGAATAAGCGGGAATAAGGAAGAATGAGGAGGAATGAGGAGGAATGATTAGGAATAAGGAGGAATAAGGAGGAATGAGGAGGACTGAGGAGGAATGCGGAGAAATGAGGAGGAATGAGGAGAAATGAGGAGGAATGAGGAGGAAAAAGGAGGAAGGTGGAGGAACGGGGAGGAGTAAGGAGAAATAAAACGGAATAAAGAGGAATACGAAAGAAAAAGGAGGAATAAGGACGAATTAGGAGGAATGCGGAGGAAATAAGGAGAAATACGGACGAATAAGGAATAAGGAAGAATAAGGAAGAATAAGGAGGAAAAAGGAGGAATGAGCAGGAGATTAGGAATAATTAGGAATAAGGAGGAATGAGAAGGAATGAGGAGGAATAAGTAGGAATGAGGAGTAATGAGGACGAATAAGGAGGAATGAGGAGGAATGAGGAGGAATGAGAAGAAATGAGGAGGGATGAGGAGGAATGATGAGGGATGAGGATGAATGATTAGGAATAAGGAGGAATAAGGAGGAATGAGGAGGACTGAGGAGAAATGAGGAGCTATGAGGAGGATTAAGGAGGAATAAGGAGGAATAAGGAGGAATGAGGAGGAATTAGGAGGAATGAGGAGGAATGAGGAGGAATGAGGAGGAATGAGTAGGAACGGGGTGGAATAAGGAGGTATAAAACGGAAATAGGAGGAATAAGAAAAAAAAGGAAGAATGAGGAGGAATAAGGACAAATAAAGATTCCTCTCGAATGAGGAGGAATGATGAGGGATGAGGAGGAATGATTAGGAATAAGGAGGAATAAGGAGGAATGAGGAGGACTGAGGAGAAATGAGGAGCTATGAGGAGGAATAAGGAGGAATAAGGAGGAATGAGGAGTAATGAGGACGAATAAGGAGGAATGAAGAGGAATGAGGAGGAATGCGGAGGATTGAGGAGAAATGAGGAGGAATGAGGAGGAATGAGGAGGAATGAGGAGGAATGAGGAGGAATGAGGAGGAATGAGGAGGAATGAGGAAGAATAAGGAGGAATGAGGAGGAATAAGGAGAATTGAGGAGGAATAAGAAAGAATGAGGAGGAATGAGGAGGAATGTGGAGGAATGAGGAGAAATGATGAGGAATGAGGAGGAATGATTAGGAATAAGGAGAAATAAGGAGGAATGAGGAGGACTGAGGAGGAATGAGAAGCTATGAGGAGGAATAAGGAGGAATAAGGAGAAATGAGGAGGAATGAGGAGGAATGAAGAGGAATGAGGAGGAACGGGGTGGAATAAGGAAATATAAACCGGAAATAGGAGGAATAAACAAAAAAAAGGAGGAATAAGGAGGAATGAGGAGGAAAAAAGAGGAATGAGCAGCAATAAGGAGGAATAAGGATGAATGGGGAGGAATGAGGAGAAATAAGGAGGAATGAGGAAGAATATATAGGAAGAAGGAGGAATAAAGTTGAATAAGCAGAAATAAGGAGGAATAAGGAGGAATGAGGAGGAATGAGGAGGAATAAGTAGGAATGAGGAGGAATAAGATGGAATGAGGAGGAATGTGGAGGAAAGGGGAGGAACGGGGAGGAATAAAATGGATTGAGCGAGAATAAGGATGAAAAAGGAGGAATGAGGTGGAATGAGGAGGTATAAGGAGGAATGTCAAGGAATAAGGAGGAATATGGATGAATGAGCAGGAATGAGGAGGAATAAGGAGGAATAAAAAGGAATAAGGAGGAATGAGGAGGAATGAGGAGGAATGAGATGGAATGAGGAGGAATGAAGAGTAATAAGGAAAAATAAGGAGGAATAAGGAGGAATAAGGAAGGATAAGGAAGAATGAGGAGGAATGAGGAGGAATATGAAAGAGTGAGGGGGAATGAGGAGGAATAAAGAGCAATGAGACGGAATGAGGAGGAATAAGGAGGAATGAGGAGGAATGATTAGGAATAAGGAGGAACAAGGAGGAATGAGGAGGAATAATAAGGAGTGAGGAGGAATGAGGAGGAATGAGGAGGAATGAGGAGGAATAAGGAGGAATGAGAAGGAATGAAGACTGTTTGGAGGGCGATCCTTCCTGCGAAGATTCCTTTTGCAGGTGGCCAATATGTCCCACGGCGCAGTCGACAAACTCAACCCGTAAGGTTTGAGTGGAAAAAAAAGCGGGGGCGACGAGGTTCTATAGGACATCAGTTTTATTCGCATGCATGCATAAGACTAACTTAACATAAAGCCGAGCTCCCGGTCGCTTTGCCTCGTTAAAGCGAGAACGGGAGATCGGTGGTGCTCGGAGTGTGAGAGCAAGCCGGGGACAGAAAGCTTGCTTCTGAACCGAGGCGGCACAGTGGGCCCCTCACGTAAACATCCTGCCCCCCTTGCAATCGCTCGGATTGCAACAGGGTCGTTGCAGCACCGAAGACGGTGCTTTAGGCCACTGGCAGTCCATCCTGGATCTTCAGGAAGCCGGGCTGCATCACCTTTGGGTACATATCCGCGCCCAGGACCACGGAGATGGTGGCCGGAAAGTAGAAGCGGTCGTCGGCCAGAGTGATGTTGCGGAAATGGGCTCGCACCGTCTCGCTTAGCTCTCGGATTGGAGTGCGGATGCGCACGTGAGGCTCGACCCGAAACACCACGTCGAAACGGATATTCCGTTCCGTCTTGGAGCCCACCGTGGCCGAACAAACTTGCTCGCCGCCAACGTCATTGGTGGGTAAACGGAGGCTGGCCGCCAAAAACGCGTCGATGCAGCTCGTAGGCGTGCACGGGTCGATGAGCGCGGCAGTGTCGAAAATGCGCGCTCCGGTGTCTAACCGTACCAGCGCAGTCGGAAGGACGTTGACGCTGTGTCGCTGCAGCAGCGATGACTGCAGGCGCCCCTGGCGGGTGTCGGACGTTGGTGGACGGGCGGGAGTCGACCGTGGAGTGGCGGAGGGCGTCCGGGGGGCTGCTGCCGGTTGCCGAGAAGGGGCGACGTCGTCCCGAGACCGGCGCGCATTCTGCCGCAGCCGGCGCGTCGACAGTATTGCTCGGATAGGTGGAGCAGGGTGTGATGGTCCTGGCCGCACGTTTTGCAGCAATCCCCTCGCCGGCATGCTCCGTCCGAATGCTCGTGGGCCAGACAGCTCGGACAGTAGCGGTTAGCCAGTACGGCCCGAAGCCGCTTCTCAGCGCTCAGGCGCAAAAAACGGCGGCATTTTCGCAGTGGGTGGATCCCCCGGCAGACTCGGCAACGGTAGGACAAAGTACCTCGAGTACATCTGCCCTCTTGTGCGATAGCGGTGCGTGGACGCGGAGACATCGTGCTGGGTCTGACTGCCGGAATGACAAAAAAGTAACGGAAATGAGTGTTCATGCGAATTTTGTGTTGGAACTACGGATTGTTACTACGAGACAACACATGACGTCGGACCATTGGGACTATTATGGGCAGGCGGGCGCGTCCATCGGAAGGAGGACAGCCTTTGCCACAGGGCGCTTGAGGAGTTCACGTGCAGTGCGGACCACACGAACACGGCCGTCGGATCCCGGAAATACTGCGTTGATTCTCCCTAACCGCCATTCATTGGACGGAAGGTTGTCTTCTTTAACAACCACCATTTCCCCGACACGAAGGTCTCTTGAGGGGGCCCGCCACTTATTCCGTTTGTGGAGTTCCTTGAGGTACTCTTCCTTCCACCGCAGCCGGAACTGTTGCTGGAGAGCCTTCAAGTGCTGCCACCGGTTGACCATGGATGTTGTGGCCCCCTTTACTTCGGGTTCCGCTGTGGCGAGGAGGGCCCTCCAACAAGAAAATGTCCCGGAGTAAGAGCCAACAAGTCGGCGGGGTCTTCGGACATGGGAGCGATCGGGCGCGAATTCAGGCATGCCTCGATTCTTGCCAGGAGCGTGGCCAGTTCTTCAAACGTGTACTTCCGTGTGGCCGTGGACTTATAGAACAGGGTTTTAAAGCTCTTGACGCCTGCTTCCCACAGGCCTCCCATGTGGGGGGCCCCCGGAGGAATGAAATGCCATAGGAGCTGTTGATGGCAATAGGAGCTTGTCACCGCCCCTTTCAAGCTTTGGAGAAAATCGCGGGAGAGTAGGGCAGCCGCCCCTACAAAGGTCTTCCCGTTGTCCGATTGAACTTGGCGGGGGCATCCTCTGCGGGACACGAAACGTGCGAAAGCAGCGAGAAATTTCTTGGTCGTAAGGTCGGACGTAGGCTCTAAATGGATGGCCTTAGTGGCAAAGCACACGAACACTAGAACATACCCCTTCGTAATCAGACAGGCTCGGCCCGTGTAATTCTTGATGTCGAAGGGGCCGGCCTAGTCCATGCCGGTGTAGGTGAAGGGACGAGAGAACGATGTCCTCTCCTTCGGCAGCTCTCCCATGAGTTGCGTCTGCACCTTCTTCTTGTGGATGACGCACATCTTGCACGAATAGATAACTGATTTGACCAAATTCCTCACCCTCGGAATCCAGAATTTGGAACGGATCAGACGAATGGTCAGCTGATTACCGCCGTGCAGCGTTATGCGATGCGTAAAGTGGACAAGAAGGCGAGACAGATGGCAGTTGTACGGAAGGATTATAGGGTGGCGCTCGTCATATTGGAGAGTTTCTGAGGCCGTGACCCGCCCGCAGGCTCTCATGAGCCCCTGCGAATTAAGAAAAGGGATCAAATTTAGTATGGGACTGGCTGCTGGTAGTGGACGCCTATGGCTTAAGCATGTAATCTCGGAGAAAAAAACGTGGCGTTGCGTGGCGCCCACCAGGAGGCGTTCGGCCGCCGCAATCTCTGTGGCTGTCAGGGAATCCTCGGAGGGAACTTTGTTCCCCCGAGTGCGCTGAATGAAGCGATGGACATAGGCGAAGACCCGTAACGCCTTATCGAGAGTGGAGAACCGCTCAAGAATATCTTCTGGGGGAGCCTTCGTGGCGTGGACCTTGACGGCTCGCTTCTCGAGCTCAGTCACGGGAGAGTGGGCCACTCGGAGCGAGGCCTCTGCATCCAGGCGGGGCCGTGCCACTACAATTGACTGACCGCGAGGTCTTGGAGCGTTACCCTCCGGCTGGCGAGATCCGCTGGGTTCTGATCGGAGCGAACATGTGCCCATCTCTCCACCTCGGTCAGCTGGGTAATCCTTGTCACCCGATTGGCCACGAACGTTGTCCAGTGACACGCTGGTTTCTGCAACCAGGCGAGGACAATTGTCGAGTCGGTCCAGCAGTGTAGGAAGACTGCCGGCCCTAGCATTTTGGGGAGAACGGCATTTGCCATTTCGGATAACAATAAGGCCCCGCACAACTCCAACCGAGGGAGTGACACCGTTCTGATTGGGGCCACTCGCGGCCTTGCCGTTAGCAGGTTCGCCATAACCGTGGACCCAACCTCTACGCGGACATAAATGGCGGCCCCGTATGCCTTTTCCGAAGCATCGCAGAACCCATGGTGCTCGATGTTCAGATGTGGTCGGAACGCGACCCATCCAGGGATGCGGACTTGTTCGAGCGCGGAGTAACTCCCTAGGAAATCCACCCATCGTTGAGAGAGATCGCGAGGGAGGACGTCATCCCAACCTAACGCCTGAAACCAAATGTCCTGCATGAACATCTTCGCCCGAACAATAAAGGGGGCGAGCCAGCCCGCTGGATCGAACAACTTGGCAATCTGGGATAGGACCTGGCGTTTCGTGAAGGACGATCCCGTGGTCAGTTCCGGCGGAATGAAATAGAACTCGTCTGTCGTCGCTCTCCATCGTATTCCAAGAGTCTTGGCTGTGCTGTCAGCGTCTATTTCCAGTAAATCGGCCCGGAGGAGATGGTCGCTCGGAATGTCGGCCAGAATCGCCTTGCAATTGGAAGTCCATTTTCTGAGTGGGAACGCTGCCGAACCCAGGTCCCCCTCCAGCTCGCGGACTGCCTTCTGCGCCTCAATTTTGGAGTCTGCTCCTGCTAGAACGTCGTCAACATACATAAATTGTCGGATAATTTGACTGGCCTGCGGATACCTCGACTTTTCGTCGTCGGCGAGTTGTTGCAGGACACGAATCGCAAGGAAAGGGGCGCAATTGACTCCAAAGGTGACGGTTTTTAGCTCGTAGTCGCGGATGTTCCCATCGGGGCTGCGAAATAGGATGCGTTGGAGAGAAGTGTGTTTAGGGTTTACCCAAATCTGTCTGTACATCTTCTCGATGTCAGCATTGAATACAAACTTAAAGTACCGCCACTTTAAGATCTGAATGGTCAAGTCGGACTGCAGGACCGGGCCTGCATAAAGAATATCAATCAGACTGGTTCCGTTTGCGAAAGGGCTAGACGCATTAAATACTACTCGGACCTCGGTGGTCGTACTGTCGGGTTTGAACACCGCATGGTGCGGAAGATAGTAGGAAGCTGAATGGCTTGTTGGAGAAACTTCTTTCATGTGACCCAAGTCGAGGTCTCTTTTAAGGCGTTGCTCGTTACGCAGGAACTGGGCCAGGGCGAGCGATCGTGAGGACGCTAGTTCGGAACCCATGTGCTCGGGGTCGCGCAGGAAGAGCGTCACGACATACTTGCCACCCTCATTCCTCAGGGTAGTCTGGACAAAATTGCGCTCGCAGACCTCATCGGCTTCCGGGACGATACGTGTGGGGCTTTCCTCCACCTCCCAGAATTTTGTGAGAAGCTGGAAGCGAATCGTCGTGGCTGCAAGCCACTCGTGTGGAAAAGGCACTCACCCTGCGTGGGGTGGCAGGCGACAAAGGGCCTGTCAGCACCCATCCAAAAATAGTCTCCTGTCCGAGAAGCGACCCGCAGATGTTAGTTTTGAAGTTGCCAAGGAGGATAGACGGCAGAATATCGGCTCCTATCAGTACGTCAATTTGGGAGCTCTCGAAGAACTTGGGGTCTGCCAAGAGGACGTCGGGCAGCCCCTTTAGAAGATCTCGCGGAATCGGGTACGATGGCAGGTTGCCAGCCAGTTGCGGTAGCACATATGCTGCAGTCTCTAATTGTAACCCGGGTCTGGCAGGTGACCGAATTGAAAAGTGGCATAATTTGGTAGACTGCGCAGAAATGGACTGATTAAGGCCGGAGATTTGGGCTTGAATTGTCTTGAAAGGGAGCTTAATCAAGTTGAACAGCCTTTCCGTGATGAAAGTCGCTTCGGACCCTGAGTCTATTAAGGCTCGTGCTTGGAAGTTGCACCCGAGATGACACACGTTAATGAGGGCGGTGCCCAATAGGACGGCCCCCGAACCAGAAGCGAAGCACAC
The DNA here is from genome assembly GCA_035046265.1 of Drosophila bunnanda. Lineage (NCBI taxonomy): Eukaryota > Metazoa > Arthropoda > Insecta > Diptera > Drosophilidae > Drosophila > Drosophila bunnanda. The sequence goes on along the minus strand of JAWNOB010000034.1, from coordinate 195,758 downwards.
TTGTACGTCAGAGTGTTCGTCTGAGCCACCGGAACCGCTGGGAGTGGACGCGGGTTGGTGTCTCGTTGACGCCGACGGACTTGGAGCGGTTGCGAAGGGGTTACCGCGGTGTAGAAGAGTGTGATGCCGGCTATGGCAGATAGAGCAGCTGTGGGCACTCGTGCAGTCCCGTTGCTGATGCCCTCGTGCGAAACAGTTTAGGCAGAGCTGCTTCCTCTTGATATAGTCGGAGCGACCACTCACATCCATTTCAAGAAAACGTGGACATAATCGAGCAGGGTGATTCTCGCCAGGACAGAGATCGCACCCCTTGGGGGCAGAAGCCACTCGGGTCTCGTACGAGTTGAGCCTGCGAATTGGCGCGCTCGTGGGTGCCGATCTCGGCGGAACTGGCCCGGAACCGCTAGGCCTAACGTCGTCGATGGCCTCCAGGGTGCGATGACGCTCTGTCAAAAAGACATCTAACTCCTTCCATGTTGGAATTTCGGCTTTATTGTGGATGGATTGCTCCCACAGCGAAAGTGTGATTTTGGGAAGCTTGGTGGACACCATATAGACCAGGATACAATCCCAAGCTTCGACTTGAATTGAAGACATCTCTAAGGCTGCCAGGCAGCTTTGAATTGTGCCCTGCAGATCCTTCAGCGCGACTCCGGATTCCTGAGGCACAGCCTGGATATTGAAGAGGATCTTTAACTGGCTGTTGACCAGCAACCGTCGATTTTCGAAGCGTTCGGAGAGGCTTCGCCACGCTGAGGCGAACCCTTCATTGGTGAGGGGGGCCTTGGACACGATGGCATTCGCGTCGCCACTGGTCTTGGAAAGGAGGTGGAACAACTTCTCAACCGGGGTGATACGAGAGTTGTGTATGTAAATCGCCGTGAACAGGTCTCTGAAAGTGGGCCAACGAAGATAGTCGCCCGCGAAAACCTCTGTGTCTACTGGTGGCAAACGACACCCGGTGGGAGGGGGTGTGTGGACACTATTAGCCGCCCAAACAGACTTAGAGGCGGCTTGTGAAATTGTTTCCTCAAGTTTGGCAACACACTTCGAATAGACGGAATAGCAGTAGCTGTACTTTGACTCCAGCACTGTCGAGGTGGCCGCGCCGTCGTCTGACGCGGAGAGCAGTTCGGAGCAGCTCTCATAACTTTTCTCCACCTTTTCCCACAGGTCCCCTATTTGGTCCCTATGGACTTTACACATGAAGGGGGAAAATTGTTCAGTCTCCGGTGTGCCCGGGGTGTGGAGATTCGCCTCGAATTGACTGACACGGTCTGTTGTGGCAATAAATTGTTTGAGAGCGACGTCTATCGCTTTTTGCGCCATTATGACTACTGACCGAGTTAATCTAGGCGAGGACCCAGATAGTGTATCGACGGATTCGTCGCTCCTTGCTCTTAGAATGGCAGCGGTAGCCTTTGGCTTCAGTTGAGACGCCCGCGAGGATGCGGATTGGGACCTATCCAAGCGGATGGAGGGAATCGGACGCGGTTTCTTATCGTCTCCCGTGGGCATTCTAGGAAGCAAACGCTGCTGATCAGTGCTTGCCAATTGTCGAGCGGGAGGACGGTCACACTAAAACGCAGTCGAATGGAGGTACTAAGTGTAGATACGTATTTATTGTTAATTATTGAGATGGGGATTTATCTGAGCCCAGGCCGCCACGTACTGGAAGGTACGGTGAGATTTTGATTAGTGCAACATTGGACGGGTGGAATTAATAAACAACTCAGTTCTTAGTCTCGGGAAAATAAAGCTCGCCTATATGATGGTGAGAAATTAAGCGGCAACAACAACACGCACGGCTTCTGGGGCGGCGAAGTGGATGAGAAATAATAAATAAACAAACCAAGCGCTGTGGATTTAATTGTTCCCAGCCGAGGAGCTGGACTTAAAGGCTCGGTTCTTGGTCGCGGAGAAAAGCTCGCTGTGTTATGCCGACGGCGAGCGGTGCTTATGTGATGGCCAGAAATTAAGGGGCAACAAGAACACGAACGGCTTCTGCGGCGGCGAAGTGGATGAGATATAATAAATAAACAGAACAAGCGCAGTGGCACCGGTGCGGATTGAATTTGGATGTTATGCTGGGATTCGTCGGACAAATGTTAATGTCGTACACTGCAAGCCGCAAATGTTTAATTATTCCAATCCGAGGAGCTGGACTTAAAAGCTCGGTTCTTGGTCGCGAATAAATCGCGCTGCGTTATGCCGACGGCAAGCAAAACAGCAACAACAACACGGCCTCTGCGGCGGCGAAATTGAAAAGGAATTAAACACTCGCGGTTGCGTAGGAACTTTATTTGTGGCGCTTGGCTCACTTTAGATTTACTTAATAGTTGGTATTAATAATTGGTTTTAATATTATATGGGTTTGGGTTATTTATTTTTATATTGTTTTTTTTGTTTCTGAAATCGGAGGTAGAAAATATCATACATATATGGAATTATTAATTTGGAGTATAGGTAGGAGCTTGTGTTGGCACAGTGGAGCGTCGAGGAGTGGACTGTATTAAGCTGCGCGAACAGAAAATTGGGTATGGAGACGGCACAAAAAGTCAGGAAAACAAATCTGGCGGTAGCAGTGGACTGTTCTGCGAACAGAGTAAAACTCCCGAAAACAGCGCACACCAGCGGCCCGATATAATATATATATATATAATATATATATAATAATTCCTTTTGTCCGCTACACTTATTTCACTGTTCATTGTCTATGCACGGATCGGTGTACATATGTACACATGTATGTGCAAAAAAATTCGCCGTTATATGGCTGCACATAGGCCTCGTCCGTTGGCAAGCTGATGGGAAACGGAAAATGGAAGAGACGACGAAGAAAATGGCGGCGCACACAAGCGGTCGCCGATGGAAATTTTCGAGCAACGGAGGCGAATGGATATTGTAATTCTTCACTGCCTTGGTGTCAGGAAAACTCGGACTGGGAGTTGACACGCAAAAGAAGGAAATTTTTGCAAGAGTGCGACCGAAATTGTGTGTTCGGCCCACTGTTGTAGATCGACAGTGAAGATAGGCGAAGAAGGAAAACTCGTACTTATCTTGGCGGATATGCCGGTGATTTGGAGGATATCCTTCCACAAAAATCCGGCTCGTAGGACCAATAGTTGGGAGGCGATCCCTCCAGGAGATCCCTTTTGCTGGTGGCCAATATGTCCCACGGCGCAGTCGACAAACTCAACCCGTAAGGTTTAAGTGGAAATTAAGAAGCGGGGGCGTCGAGGTTCCATCGTACATCAGCTTTATTCGCATGCATGCATAAGACTAACTTAACAATAGCCGAGCTCCCGGTCGCTTTGCCTCGTTAAAGCGAGAGCGGGAGATCGGTGGTGCTCAGAGTGTGAGAGCAAGCCGGGGACAGAAAGCTCGCTCCTAAACCGTGGGCCCATCACGTAAACAAGGAGTAATGAGGACGATTGAGGAGGAATGAGATGGAATGAGGAGGAATGAGGAAAAATAAGGAGGAATGAGGAGGAATAAAGAGGAATGAGGAGGAATGAGAAGGAATGAGGAGGAATGAGGAGGAATGAGAAGGAATGAGGAGGAATGAGGAGGAATGAGGAGGAATGAGGAGGAATGAGGAGGAATGAGGAGGAATGAGGAGGAATGAGGAGGAATGAGGAGGAATGAGGAGGAATGAGGTGGAATATATAGGAATGAGGAGGAATAAAGTGGAATGATAGGGAATAAGAAAAAAAAGGAGGAATAAGGAGGAATGAGGAGGAATAAGGAGGAGTAAGGAGGAATGAGGAGGAATAAAGAGGAATGAGGAGGAATGAAGACGAATATGGCGGAATGTGGAGGAATAAGGAAGAATGAGAAAGAATAGGGAGAAAGGAGTAGGAATAAGGAGGAATTATTAGGAATAAGGAGGAATGAGGAGGAATGAGGAGGAATGAGGAGGAATGAGGAGGAATGAGGAGGAATGAGGAGGAATGAGGAGGAATGAGGAGGAATGAGGAGGAATGAGGAGGAATGAGGAGGAATGAGGAGGAATGAGGAGGAATGAGGAGGAATGAGGAGGAATGAGGAGGAATGAGGAGGAATGAGGAGGAATGAGGAGGAATGAGGAGGAATAAGGAGGAATGAGGAGGAAAAAGGAGGAATGAGGACAAATGAGGAGGAATAAGGAGGAATGAGGAGGAATAAGGAGGAATGAGGAGGAATATGAAAGAATGAGGGGGAATTAGGAGGAATAAAGAGGAATGAGAAGGAATGAGGATTTATAAGGAGGAATGAGGAGGAATGATAATGAGTAAGGAAGCGAAGAAAGAATGAGGAAGAATAAGGAGGAATGAGTTGGAATAAGGAGGAATGAGGAGGATTGATGAGAAATGAGGAGGAATAACAAGGAATAAGGAGGAATAAGAAGCAATGAGAACGAATGAGGAAGAATATGGAGGAATGAGGAGGAATAGGGAGGAATGAGGAGGAATGAGGAGGAATAAGGTGGAATGAGGAGGCATGAGGGGGAATGAGGAGGTATGAGGAGGGATGAGGAGGAATAAGGAGCAATGAGGAGGAATGAAGAGGATTAAGGAGAAATGAGGAGGAACGGGGAGGAATAAGGAAGAATAAAACAGAATGAGGAGGAATAAAGAAGAAAAAGGAGGAATAAGGACGAATGAGGAAGAATAAGGAGGAATGAGGAGGTATAAGGACGAATTAGGAGGAATGAGTTGGAATAAGGAAGAATGAGGAGGATTGATGAGAAATGAGGAGGAATAACGAGTAATAGGCGGGAATAAGGAAGAATGAGGTGGAATAAGGAGGAATGATTAAGAATGATTAGGAATAAGGAGGAATGAGGAGGAAAAAAGAGGAATGAGGAGGAATGAGGAGGAATGAGGAGGAATGAGGAGGAATGAGGAGGAATGAGGAGGAATGAGGAGGAATGAGGAGGACTGAGGAGGAATGAGGAGGAATGAGGAGGAATGAGGAGGAATGAGGAGGAATGAGGAGGAATGAGGAGGAATGAGGAGGAATGAGGAGGAATGAGGAGGAATGAGGAGGAATGAGGAGGAATGAGGAGGAATGAGGAGGAATGAGGAGGAATGAGGAGGAGTGATGAGGGATGAGGAGGAATGAAGAGGAATAAGGAAGAGTGAGGAATAATGAGGAGGAATAAAAAGGAATAAGGAGGAACGGGGAGGAATAAGGAGGAATATAACGGAATGAGGAGGAAGAAGGAAGAAAAGGAGGAATAAGGAGGAATGAGGAAGAATAAAGAGGAATGAAGAGGAAAAAAAGGAGGAATAAGGAGGAATGAGGAGGTATAAGGACGAATTAGGAGGATTGATGAGAAATGAGGAGGAATAACGAGTAATAAGCGGGATTAAGGAAGAATGAGGTGGAATAAGGAGGAATGATTAAGAATGATTAAGAATAAGGAGGAATGAGGAGGAAAAAAGAGGAATGAGGAGGAATGAGGAGGAAAACAGAGGAATGAGGAGGAATGAGATGGAATGAGGAGGAATGAGGAGGAATGAGGAGGAATGAGGAGGAATAAGGAGGAATGAGGAGGAATGAGGAGAAATAAGGAGAAATACGGAGGAATAAGTGGGAATAAGGAAGAATAAGGAAGAATGAGGAGGAAAAAGGAGGAATGAGGAGGAATAAGGAGGAGTAAGGAGGAATGAGGAGGAATGAAGAGGAATGAGGAGGAATGAAGACGAATATGGCGGAATGTGGAGGAATAAGGAAGAATGAGAAAGAATAGGGAAAAAGGAGTAGGAATAAGGAGGAATTATTAGGAATAAGGAGGAATGAGGAGGAATGAGGAGGAATGAGGAGGAATGAGGAGGAATGAGGAGAAATGAGGAGGAATAAGGAGGAATGAGGAGGAATGAGGAGGAATATGAAAGAATGAGGGGGAATTAGGAGGAATAAAGAGGAATGAGAAGGAATGAGGATTTATAAGGAGGAATGAGGAGGAATGATAATGAGTAAGGAAGCGAAGAAAGAATGAGGAAGAATAAGGAGGAATGAGTTGGAATAAGGAGGAATGAGGAGGATTGATGAGAAATGAGGAGGAATAACAAGGAATAAGGAGGAATAAGAAGCAATGAGAACGAATGAGGAAGAATATGGAGGAATGAGAAGGAATAGGGAGGAATGAGGAGGAATGAGGAGGAATAAGGTGGAATGAGGAGGCATGAGGGGGAATGAGGAGGTATGAGGAGGGATGAGAAGGAATAAGGAGCAATGAGGAGGAATGAAGAGGATTAAGGAGAAATGAGGAGGAACGGGGAGGAATAAGGAAGAATAAAACGGAATGAGGAGGAATAAAGAAGAAAAAGGAGGAATAAGGACGAATGAGGAAGAATAAGGAGGAATGAGGAGGTATAAGGACGAATTAGGAGGAATGAGTTGGAATAAGGAAGAATGAGGAGGATTGATGAGAAATGAGGAGGAATAACGAGTAATAGGCGGGAATAAGGAAGAATGAGGTGGAATAAGGAGGAATGATTAAGAATGATTAGGAATAATGAGGAATGAGGAGGAAAAAAGAGGAATGAGGAGGAATTAGGAGGAATGAGGAGGAATGAGGAGGAATGAGGAGGAATGAGGAGGAATGAGGAGGAATGAGGAGGAATGAGGAGGAATGAGGAGGAATGAGGAGGAATGAGGAGGAATGAGGAGGAATGAGGAGGAATGAGGAGGAATGAGGAGGAATGAGGAGGAATGAGGAGGAATGAGGAGGAATGAGGAGGAATGAGGAGGAATGAGGAGGAATGAGGAGGAATGAGGAGGAATGAGGAGGAATGAGGAGGAATGATGAGGGATGAGGAGGAATGAAGAGGAATAAGGAAGAGTGAGGAAGAATGATAAGGAATAAAAAGGAATAAGGAGGAACGGGGAGGAATAAGGAGGAATATAACGGAATGAGGAGGAAGAAGGAAGAAAAGGAGGAATAAGGAGGAATGAGGAAGAATAAAGAGGAATGAGGAGGAAAAAAAGGAGGAATAAGGAGGAATGAGGAGGTATAAGGACGAAATAGGAGGAATGAGTTGGAATAAGGAAGAATGAGGAGGATTGATGAGAAATGAGGAGGAATAACGAGTAATAAGCGGGATTAAGGAAGAATGAGGTGGAATAAGGAGGAATGATTAAGAATGATTAAGAATAAGGAGGAATGAGGAGGAAAAAAGAGGAATGAGGAGGAAAACAGAGGAATGAGGAGGAATGAGGAGGAATGAGATGGAATGAGGAGGAATGAGGAGGAATGAGGAGGAATGAGGAGGAATAAGGAGGAATGAGGAGGAATGAGGAGAAATAAGGGGAAATACGGAGGAATAAGTGGGAATAAGGAAGAATAAGGAAGAATGAGGAGGAAAAAGGAGGAATGAGGAGGAGATTAGGAATAATTAGGAATAAGGAGGAATGAGAAGGAATGAGGAGGAATATGAAAGAATGAGGGGGAAGGAGGAGGAATAAAGAGGAATGAGAAGGAATGAGGAGGAATAAGGAGGAATGATTAGCAGTAAGGAATAAGGAGGAATGAGGAGGAATAAGGAGGAATGAGGAGGAATGAGGAGGAATAAGGAGGATTAAAGAGGAATGAGAAGGAATGAAGACGAATATGGCGGAATGAGGAGGAATAAGGAAGAATGAGGTAGAATAAGGAGAAAATGGTAGGAATAAGGAGGAATGAGGAGGATTAATGAGAAATGAGGAGTAATAACGAGGAATAAGGGGGAATAAAGAAGAATCAGGAGGCATAAGGAGGAATGAGGAGGAATGCTTAGGAATAAGGAGGAATAAGAAGGATTGAGAAAGAATGAGGAAGAATATGGAGAAATGAGGAATAAGGAGGAATGAGGAGGAATAAGGAAGAATAAAGAGGAATGAGGAGGAATGAAGACGAATATGGCGGAATGAGGAGGAATAAGGAAGAATGAGGAAGAATAAGGAGAAAAGAGTAGGAATAAGGAGGAATGAGGAGAAATGAGGAGGATTAATGAGAAATGAGGAGTAATAACGAGGAATAAGGGGGAATATGGAAGAATCAGGATGCATAAAGAGGAATGAAGAGGAATGCTTAGTAATAAGGATTAATAAGAAGGAATGAGAAGGAATGAGAAAGAATATGGAGAAATGAGGAATAAGGAGAAATGGGGAGGAATAAGGAGGAATGAGGAGCAATGAGGAGAAATAAGGGTGAATGAGGAGAATGAGGTGGAATGAGGAGGTATGAGGAGGAAAGAGGAGGAATAAGGAGGAATGAGAACGAATGAGGTGGAATAAAAAGGAACGGGGAGGAATAAGGAGGAATATAATGGAATGAGGAGAAAGAACTAAGAATAAGAAGGAATAAGGAAGACTGAGGAAGAATTAAGAGGAATGAGGAGGAAAAAAAGGAGGAATAAGGAGAAAGAATAAGGAGGAATGAGGAGGAATGAGGAGAAATAAGGAGAAATACGCAGGAATAAGGGGGAATAAGGAAGAATAAGGAAGAATGAGAAGGAAAAAGGAGGATGAGGAGGAAACAAGGAATAATTAGGAATAAGGAGGAATGAGGAGGAATAAAGAGGAGTGAGGAGGAATGAAGACGAATATGGCGAAATGAGGAGGAATAAGGAGGAATGAGGAGAAATAATGAGGAATGGGGAGCAAGGAGGAGAAATAAGGAGGAATGAGGAGAATGAGGTGGAATGAGGAGGTATGAGGAGGAATAAGGAAGAATATAACGGATTGAGGAGGAAGAAAGAAGAAAAAAGGAGGAATAAGGAGGAATGAGTAAGAATAAGGAGGAATGAGGAGAAAAAAAAGGAGGAATAAGGCGGAAGAATAAGGAGGAATGAGGGAGAATGAGGAGGTATATGGACGAGTTAGGAGGAATGAGTTGGAATAAGGAAGAATGAGGAGGATTGATGAGAAATGAGGAGGAATAACGAGTAATAAGCGGGAATAAGGAAGAATGAGGCGGAATAAGGAGGAATGATTAAGAATGATTAGGAATAAGGGGGAATGAGGAGCAAAAAAGGAGGAATGAGGAAGAATGAGGAGGAATGAGGAGGAATGAGGAGGAATGAGGAGGAATGAGGAGGAATGAGGAGGAATGAGGAGGAATGAGGAGGAATGAGGAGGAATGAGGAGGAATGAGGAGGAATGAGGAGGAATGAGGAGGAATGAGAAATGAGGGGTATTAAAAAGGAATGGGGAGCAATAAGGATGAAAGGGGAGGAATGAGGAGGAATAAGGAGGAATGAGGTGGAATATATAGGAATGAGGAGGAATAAGGTGGAATGAGCAGGAAAGAGGAGAAATGAGGAGAAATGAGGAGCAATGAGAAGGAATAAGAATAATTCAGGAGGAATAAGGAGGAATGAAGAGGAATAAGGAAGAATGAGAAAGAATAAGGAGAAATAAGGAGGAATGAGGGAAATTAAGGAATAAGGAAGACTAAAGAGGAATGATTAGGAATAAGGAGGAATGAGGAGGATTAATGAGAAATGAGAAGTAATAAAGAGGAATAAGAAGGAAAATGGAAGAATCAGTAGGCATAAGGAGGATTGAGGAGGAATGCTTAGGAATAAGGAGAAATAAGGAGGAATGAGGGAAATTAAGGAATAAGGAGGACTAAAGAGGAATGATTAGGAATAAGGAGGAATGAGGAGGATTAATGAGAAATGAGAAGTAATAACGAGGAATAAGGGGGAAAATGGAAGAATCAGGAGGCATAAGGAGGATTGAGGAGGAATGCTTAGGAATAAGGAGGAATAAGAAGGAATGAGAAGGAATGAGGAAGAATATGGAGAAATGAGGAATAAGGAGGAATAAGGAGGAATGAGGAGGAATAAGGAAGAATGAGGAGGAATGAGAAGAAAAAGGAGGAATGAGGAGAAATAAGGAGAAATACGGAGGAATAAGGGGGAAGAAGGAAGAATAAAAAAGAATGAGGAGGAAAAAGGAGGAATGAGGAGGAGATTAGGAATAATTAGGAATAAGGAGGAATAAGGAGGAATGGAAAGAAATGAGGAGGAATATGAAAGAATGAGGGGGTAGGAGGAGGAATAAAGAGGAATGAGAAGGAATGAGGAGTTATAAGAAAGAGTGAGGAAGAATAAGGAGAAAAGAGTAGGAATAAGGAGGAATGAGGAGGAAATAGGAGGAATGAGGAGTAATGATGAGGATTAATGAGAAATGAGTAGTATTAACGAGGAATAAGGGGGAATAAGGAAAAATCTGGAGGAATAAGGAGGAATGAGGAGGAATGCTTAGGAATAAGGAGGAATAATAAGGAATGAGAAAGAATGAGGAAGAATATGGAGAAATGAGGAATAAGGAGGAATGAGGAGGAATAAGGAGGAATGAGGAGGAATGAGGAGTTATAAGAAAGAGTGAGGAAGAATAAGGAGAAAAGAGTAGGAATAAGGAGGAATGAGGAGGAATAAAGAGGAATGAGGAGGAATGAGGAGTTATAAGAAAGAGTGAGGAAGAATAAGGAGAAAAGAGTAGGAATAAGGAGGAATGAGGAGGAAATAGGAGGAATGAGGAGTAATGATGAGGATTAATGAGAAATGAGTAGTATTAACGAGGAATAAGGGGGAATAAGGAAAAATCTGGAGGAATAAGGAGGAATGAGGACGAATGAGGAAGAATAAGGAGGAATGAGGAGGTATAAGGACGAATTAGGAGGAATGAGTTGGAATAAGGAAGAATGAGGAGGATTGATGAGAAATGAGGAGGAATAACGAGTAATAGGCGGGAATAAGGAAGAATGAGGTGGAATAAGGAGGAATGATTAAGAATGATTAGGAATAATGAGGAATGAGGAGGAAAAAAGAGGAATGAGGAGGAATTAGGAGGAATGAGGAGGAATGAGGAGGAATGAGGAGGAATGAGGAGGAATGAGGAGGAATGAGGAGGAATGAGGAGGAATGAGGAGGAATGAGGAGGAATGAGGAGGAATGAGGAGGAATGAGGAGGAATGAGGAGGAATGAGGAGGAATGAGGAGGAATGAGGAGGAATGAGGAGGAATGAGGAGGAATGAGGAGGAATGAGGAGGAATGAGGAGGAATGATGAGGGATGAGGAGGAATGAAGAGGAATAAGGAAGAGTGAGGAAGAATGAGAAGGAATAAAAAGGAATAAGGAGGAACGGGGAGGAATAAAAAGGAATATAACGGAATGAGGAGGAAGAAGGAAGAAAAGAAGGAATAAGGAGGAATGAGGAAGAATAAAGAGGAATGAGGAGGAAAAAAAGGAGGAATAAGGAGGAATGAGGAGGTATAAGGACGAAATAGGAGGAATGAGTTGGAATAAGGAAGAATGAGGAGGATTGATGAGAAATGAGGAGGAATAACGAGTAATAAGCGGGATTAAGGAAGAATGAGGTGGAATAAGGAGGAATGATTAAGAATGATTAAGAATAAGGAGGAATGAGGAGGAAAAAAGAGGAATGAGGAGGAATGAGGAGGAAAACAGAGGAACGAGGAGGAATGAGGAGGAATGAGATGGAATGAGGAGGAATGAGGAGGAATGAGGAGGAATGAGGAGGAATAAGGAGGAATGAGGAGGAATGAGGAGAAATAAGGGGAAATACGGAGGAATAAGTGGGAATAAGGAAGAATAAGGAAGAATGAGGAGGAAAAAGGAGGAATGAGGAGGAGATTAGGAATAATTAGGAATAAGGAGGAATGAGAAGGAATGAGGAGGAATATGAAAGAATGAGGGGGAAGGAGGAGGAATAAAGAGGAATGAGAAGGAATGAGGAGGAATAAGGAGGAATGATTAGCAGTAAGGAATAAGGAGGAATGAGGAGGATTAAGGAGGAATGAGGAGGAATGAGGAGGAATAAGGAGGATTAAAGAGGAATGAGAAGGAATGAGGAGGATTAATGAGAAATGAGGAGTAATAACGAGGAATAAGGGGGAATATGGAAGAATCAGGATGCATAAAGAGGAATGAAGAGGAATGCTTAGTAATAAGGATTAATAAGAAGGAATGAGAAGGAATGAGAAAGAATATGGAGAAATGAGGAATAAGGAGAAATGGGGAGGAATAAGGAGGAATGAGGAGCAATGAGGAGAAATAAGGGTGAATGAGGAGAATGAGGTGGAATGAGGAGGTATGAGGAGGAAAGAGGAGGAATAAGGAGGAATGAGAACGAATGAGGTGGAATAAAAAGGAACGGGGAGGAATAAGGAGGAATATAATGGAATGAGGAGAAAGAACTAAGAATAAGAAGGAATAAGGAAGACTGAGGAAGAATTAAGAGGAATGAGGAGGAAAAAAAGGAGGAATAAGGAGAAAGAATAAGGAGGAATGAGGAGGAATGAGGAGAAATAAGGAGAAATACGCAGGAATAAGGGGGAATAAGGAAGAATAAGGAAGAATGAGAAGGAAAAAGGAGGATGAGGAGGAAACAAGGAATAATTAGGAATAAGGAGGAATGAGGAGGAATAAAGAGGAGTGAGGAGGAATGAAGACGAATATGGCGAAATGAGGAGGAATAAGGAGGAATGAGGAGAAATAATGAGGAATGGGGAGCAAGGAGGAGAAATAAGGAGGAATGAGGAGAATGAGGTGGAATGAGGAGGTATGAGGAGGAATAAGGAAGAATATAACGGATTGAGGAGGAAGAAAGAAGAAAAAAGGAGGAATAAGGAGGAATGAGTAAGAATAAGGAGGAATGAGGAGAAAAAAAGGAGGAATAAGGCGGAAGAATAAGGAGGAATGAGGGAGAATGAGGAGGTATATGGACGAGTTAGGAGGAATGAGTTGGAATAAGGAAGAATGAGGAGGATTGATGAGAAATGAGGAGGAATAACGAGTAATAAGCGGGAATAAGGAAGAATGAGGTGGAATAAGGAGGAATGATTAAGAATGATTAGGAATAAGGGGGAATGAGGAGCAAAAAAGGAGGAATGAGGAAGAATGAGGAGGAATGAGGAGGAATGAGGAGGAATGAGGAGGAATGAGGAGGAATGAGGAGGAATGAGGAGGAATGAGGAGGAATGAGAAATGAGGGGTATTAAAAAGGAATGTGGAGCAATAAGGATGAAAGGGGAGGAATGAGGAGGAATAAGGAGGAATGAGGTGGAATATATAGGAATGAGGAGGAATAAGGTGGAATGAGCAGGAAAGAGGAGAAATGAGGAGAAATGAGGAGCAATGAGAAGGAATAAGAATAATTCAGGAGGAATAAGGAGGAATGAAGAGGAATAAGAAAGAATGAGGAAGAATAAGGAGAAATAAGGAGGAATGAGGGAAATTAAGGAATAAGGAAGACTAAAGAGGAATGATTAGGAATAAGGAGGAATGAGGAGGATTAATGAGAAATGAGAAGTAATAAAGAGGAATAAGGGGGAAAATGGAAGAATCAGGAGGCATAAGGAGGATTGAGGAGGAATGCTTAGGAATAAGGAGAAATAAGGAGGAATGAGGGAAATTAAGGAATAAGGAGGACTAAAGAGGAATGATTAGGAATAAGGAGGAATGAGGAGGATTAATGAGAAATGAGAAGTAATAACGAGGAATAAGGGGGAAAATGGAAGAATCAGGAGGCATAAGGAGGATTGAGGAGGAATGCTTAGGAATAAGGAGGAATAAGAAGGAATGAGAAGGAATGAGGAAGAATATGGAGAAATGAGGAATAAGGAGGAATAAGGAGGAATGAGGAGGAATAAGGAAGAATGAGGAGGAATGAGAAGAAAAAGGAGGAATGAGGAGAAATAAGGAGAAATACGGAGGAATAAGGGGGAAGAAGGAAGAATAAAAAAGAATGAGGAGGAAAAAGGAGGAATGAGGAGGAGATTAGGAATAATTAGGAATAAGGAGGAATAAGGAGGAATGGAAAGGAATGAGGAGGAATATGAAAGAATGAGGGGGTAGGAGGAGGAATAAAGAGGAATGAGAAGGAATGAGGAGTTATAAGAAAGAGTGAGGAAGAATAAGGAGAAAAGAGTAGGAATAAGGAGGAATGAGGAGGAAATAGGAGGAATGAGGAGTAATGATGAGGATTAATGAGAAATGAGTAGTATTAACGAGGAATAAGGGGGAATAAGGAAAAATCTGGAGGAATAAGGAGGAATGAGGAGGAATGCTTAGGAATAAGGAGGAATAATAAGGAATGAGAAAGAATGAGGAAGAATATGGAGAAATGAGGAATAAGGAGGAATGAGGAGGAATAAGGAGGAATGAGAAGCAATGAGGAGAAATAAGGAGGAATGAGGAGCATGAGGTGGAATGAGGAGGTATGATGAGGAATGAGGAGAAATAAGGAGGAATGAGGACGAATGAGGAGGAATAAAAAGGAATAAGGAGGAACGGGGAGGAATAAGGAAGAAAAAAGAGGAATAAGGAGGAATGAGGAAGAATAAGGAGGAATGAGGAGGAATGAGGAAGAATATGGAGAAATGAGGAATAAGGAGGAATGAGGAGGAATAAGGAGGAATGAGAAGCAATGAGGAGAAATAAGGAAAATGAGGAGAATGAGGTGGAATGAGGAGGTATGAGGAGGAATGAGGAGGAATAAAAAGGAATGAGGACGAATGAGGAGGAATAAAAAGGAATATGGAGGAACGGGGAGGAATAAGGAGGAAAAAAACGGAATGAGCAGGAAGAAGGAAAAAAAGGAGGAATAAGGAGGAATGATGAAGAATAAAGAGGAATGAGGAGGAATTTTGAGGAATAAGGAGAAGTGAGGAGAAATGAGGAGGAATAAAAAGGAAAGAGGGAGAATAAGGAGGAATGAGGAGGAATGGGGAGGAATGAGGAGGAATAAAGTGGAATGAGCAGGAATGAGGACAAACATAGAGGAATGAGAAATGAGGAGGGTTGATGAAAAATGAGGAGGAATAAGGGGGAATAAGGAGGAACGGGGAGGAATGAGGAGAACTAAGGAGGAATGAGGAGGAACGGGGAGGAATAAGGAGGAATAAAGCGGAATGAGGAGGAATAAGGAAGAAAAATGAGGAATGAGGAAGAATAAGGAGAAATGAGGAAGAATGAGGAGGAATATGGAGGAATGAGGAGGAATAAGGAGGAATGAGGAGGAATGAGGAGGAATGAGAAAGAATGAGGAAAAATGAGGAGGAATGAGGAGGAATGAGGAGGAATGAGGAGGAATGAGGAGGAATGAGGAGGAATGAGGAGGAATGATGATGAATGAGGAGGAATGAGGAGGAATGAGGAGAAATGATTAGGAATAAAAAGCAATGATAAATGGTAACGAATAATAAGGAGAAGGAAATGAAGGAATAAGGAGGATTGATTATGAATAAGGTGGAATGAGGAGGAATGAGGAGAAATAAGGAGAAATACGGAAGAATAAGGGGGAATAAGGAAGAATAAGGAAGAATGAGGAGGAAAAAGGAGGAATGAGGAGGAGATTAGGAATAATTAGGAATAAGGAGGAATGAGAAGGAATGAGGAGAAATATGAAAGAATTAGGGGAAAGGAGGAGGAATAAAGAGGAATGAGAAGGAATGAGGAGGAATAAGGAGGAATGATTAGGAGTAAGGAATAAGGAGGAATGAGGAGGAATAAAGAGGAATGAGGAGGAATGAGGAGTAATAAGAAAGAGTGAGGAAGAATAAGGATAAAAATGTAGGAATAAGGAGGAATGAGGAGGAATGAGGAGGAATGAGGAGGAATGAGGAGGAATGAGGAGGAATGAGGAGGAATGAGGAGGAATGAGGAGGAATGAGGAGGAATGAGGAGGAATGAGGAGGAATGAGGAGGAATGAGGAGGAATGAGGAGGAATGAGGAGGAATGAGGAGGAATGAGGAGGAATGAGGAGGAATGAGGAGGAATGAGGAGGAATGAGGAGTAATGATGAGGATTAATGAGAAATGAGTAGTATTAACGATGAATAAGGGGGAATAAGGAAAAATCTGGAGGAATAAGGAGGAATGAGGAGGAATGCTTAGGAATAAGGAGGAATAATAAGGAATGAGAAAGAATGAGGAAGAATATTGAGAAATGAGGAATAAGGAGGAATGAGGAGGAATAAGGAGGAATGAAGAGCAAAGAGGAGAAATAAGGAGGAATGAGGAGAATGAGGTGGAATGAGGAGGTATGAGGAGGAATGAGGAAATATAAGGAGGAATGAGGACGAATGAGGAGGAATAAAAAGGAATAAGGAGGAACGGGGAGGAATAAGAAGGAATATAACGGAATGAGGAGGAAGAAGGAAGAAAAAAGAGGAATAAGGAGGAATGAGGAAGAATAAGGAGGAATGAGGAGGAATAAGGAGGAACGGGGAGGAATAAGGAGGAAAAAACGGAATGAGCAGGAAGAAGGAAAAAAAGGAGGAATAAGGAGGAATGATGAAGAATAAAGAGGAATGAGGAAGAATTTGGAGGAATAAAGAGAAGTGAGGAGAAATGAGGAGGAATAAAAAGGAAAGAGGGAGAATAAGGAGGAATAAGGAGGAATGAGGAGGAATGAGGAAAAATAAGGAGTAGTGAGGAGAAATAAGGAGGAATGCGGAGAAATAAGGAGGAATGAGGATGAATGAGGAGGAATATGAAAGAATGCGGGGGAATTAGGAGGAATAAAGAGGAATGAGAAGGAATGAGGATTTATAAGGGAAATGAGGTGGAATGATAATGAGTAAGGAGGAGAAGGAAGAATGAGGAAGAATAAGGAGGAATGAGGAGGAAAATGAGCAATACGGATGAATAAGAAGGAATGAGTTGGAATAAGGGGGAATTGGGAGGATTGATGAGAAATGAGGAGGAATAACAAGGAATAAGGACGAATAAGAAGGAATGAGAAGGAATGAGGAAGAATATGGAGCAATGAGGAGGAATAAGGATGAATGAGGAGGAGTGAGGAGGAATAAGGAGGAATGAGGAGGAATAAGGAGAAATAAGGAGGAATGAGGAGAACTGAGGAGGAATGAGGAGGAATGAGCAGGAATAAGGAGGAATGAGGAGGAATGTGGAGGAATAAGGAGGAATGAGGAGGAACGAGGAGGAATAAGGAGGAATAAGGAGGAATGTGTAGGAATTAGGAGGAATAAGGAGGTTTGATGATAAATGAGGGGGAATAAGGGGGAATAAGGAAGAATCAGGAGGAATGATAAGGAATAAGAAGGACTAAGGAGGAATGAGGAGGAATGAGAAGAAACAAGGAGGAATGAGGAGAAATGGGGAGGAATGAGGAGGAATAAAGTGGAATGAGCAGGAATGAGGACAAATATAGAGGAATGAGGAATGAGGAGGGTTGATGAAAAATGAGGAGGAATAAGGGGGAATAAGGAGGAACGGGGAGGAATGAGGAGAACTAAGAAGGAATGAGGAGGAACGGGGAGGAATAAGGAGGAATAAAGCGGAATGAGGAGGAATAAGGAAGAAAAATGAGGAATGAGGAAGAATAAGGAGAAATGAGGAAGAATGAGGAGGAATATGGAGGAATGAGGAGGAATAAGGAGGAATGAGGAGGAATGAGGAGGAGTGAGAAAGAATGAGGAGGAATGAGGAGGAATGAGAAGGAATGAGGAGGAATGAGGAGGAATGAGGAGGAATGAGGAGGAATGAGGAGAAATAAGGAGAAATACGGAAGAATAAGGGGGAATAAGGAAGAATAAGGAAGAATGAGGAGGAAAAAGGAGGAATGAGGAGGAGATTAGGAATAATTAGGAATAAGGAGGATTGAGAAGGAATGAGGAGAAATATGAAAGAATGAGTGGAAAGGAGGAGGAATAAAGAGGAATGAGAAGGAATGAGGAGGAATAAGGAGGAATGATTAGGAGTAAGGAATAAGGAGGAATGAGGAGGAATAAAGAGGAATGAGGAGGAATGAGGAGTAATAAGAAAGAGTGAGGAAGAATAAGGAGAAAAATGTAGGAATAAGGAGGAATGAGGAAGAATGAGGAGGAATGAGGAGGAATGAGGAGGAATGAGGAGGAATGAGGAGGAATGAGGAGGAATGAGGAGGAATGAGGAGGAATGAGGAGGAATGAGGAGTAATGATGAGGATTAATGAGAAATGAGTAGTATTAACGATGAATAAGGGGGAATAAGGAAAAATCTGGAGGAATAAGGAGGAATGAGGAGGAATGCTTAGGAATAAGGAGGAATAATAAGGAATGAGAAAGAATGAGGAAGAATATTGAGAAATGAGGAATAAGGAGGAATGAGGAGGAATAAGGAGGAATGAAGAGCAATGAGGAGAAATAAGGAGGAATGAGGAGAATGAGGAGGAATAAAAAGGAATAAGGAGGAACGGGGAGGAATAAGAAGGAATATAACGGAATGAGGAGGAAGAAGGAATAAAAAAGAGGAATAAGGAGGAATGAGGAAGAATAAGGAGGAATGAGGAGGAATAAGGAGGAACGGGGAGGAATAAGGAGGAAAAAAACGTAATGAGCAGGAAGAAGGAAAAAAAGGAGGAATAAGGAGGAATGATGAAGAATAAAGAGGAATGAGGAGGAATTTGGAGGAATAAGGAGAAGTGAGGAGAAATGAGGAGGAATAAAAAGGAAAGAGGGAGAATAAGGAGGAATAAGGAGGAATGAGGAGGAATGAGGAAAAATAAGGAGTAGTGAGGAGAACTAAGGAGGAATGCGGAGAAATAAGGAGGAATGAGGATGAATGAGGAGGAATATGAAAGAATGCGGGGGAATTAGGAGGAATAAAGAGGAATGAGAAGGAATGAGGATTTATAAGGAGGAATGAGGAGGAATGATAATGAGTAAGGACGAGAAGGAAGAATGAGGAAGAATAAGGAGGAATGAGGAGGAAAAAGGAGCAATACGGATGAATAAGGAGGAATGAGTTGGAATAAGGGGGAATTGGGAGGATTGATGAGAAATGAGGAGGAATAACAAGGAATAAGGAGAAGTGAGGAGAAATGAGGAGGAATAAAAAGGAAAGAGGGAGAATAAGAAGGAATGAGGAGGAATGGGGAGGAATGAGGAGGAATAAAGTGGAATGAGCAGGAATGAGGACAAATATAGAGGAATGAGGAATGAGGAGGATTGATGAAAATGAGGAGGAATAAGGGGAAATAAGGAGGAACGGGGAGGAATGAGGAGAACTAAGGAGGAATGAGGAGGAACGGGGAGGAATAAGGAGGAATAAAGCGGAATGAGGAGGAATAAGGAAGAAAAATGAGGAATGAGGAAGAATAAGGAGAAATGAGGAAGAATGAGGAGGAATATGGAGGAATGAGGAGGAATAAGGAGGAATGAGGAGGAATGAGGAGGAATGAGAAAGAATGAGGAGGAATGAGGAGGAATGAGGAGGAATGAGGAGGAATGAGGAGGAATGAGGAGGAATGAGGAGGAATGAGGAGGAATGAGGAGGAATGAGGAGGAATGAGGAGGAATGATGATGAATGAGGAGGAATGAGGAGGAATGAGGAGAAATGATTAGGAATAAAAAGCAATGATAAAGAGTAACGAATAATAAGGAGAAGGAAATGAAGGAATAAGGAGGATTGATTATGAATAAGGTGGAATGAGGAGGAATGAGGAGGAATGAGGATGAATAAGGAAGAATGAGGAGGAATGAGGAGGAATGAGGAGAAATAAGGAGAAATACGGAAGAATAAGGGGGAATAAGGAAGAATAAGGAAGAATGAGGAGGAAAAAGGAGGAATGAGGAGGAGATTAGGAATAATAAGGAATAAGGAGGAATGAGAAGGAATGAGGAGAAATATGAAAGAATGAGGGGAAAGGAGGAGGAATAAAGAGGAATGAGAAGGAATGAGGAGGAATAAGGAGGAATGATTAGGAGTAAGGAATAAGGAGGAATGAGGAGGAATAAAGAGGAATGAGGAGTAATGATGAGGATTAATGAGAAATGAGTAGTATTAACGATGAATAAAGGGGAATAAGGAAAAATCTGGAGGAATAAGGAGGAATGAGGAGGAATGCTTAGGAATAAGGAGGAATAATAAGGAATGAGAAAGAATGAGGAAGAATATTGAGAAATGAGGAATAAGGAGGAATGAGGAGGAATAAGGAGGAATGAAGAGCAATGAGGAGAAATAAGGAGGAATGAGGAGAATGAGGTGGAATGAGGAGGTATGAGGAGGAATGAGGAGAAATAAGGAGGAATGAGGACGAATGAGGAGGAATAAAAAGGAATAAGGAGGAACGGGGAGGAATAAGAAGGAATATAACGGAATGAGGAGGAAGAAGGAAGAAAAAAGAGGAATAAGGAGGAATGAGTAAGAATAAGGAGGAATGAGGAGGAATAAGGAGGAACGGGGAGGAATAAGGAGGAAAAAAACGTAATGAGCAGGAAGAAGGAAAAAAAAGGAGGAATAAGGAGGAATGATGAAGAATAAAGAGGAATGAGGAGGAATTTGGAGGAATAAGGAGAAGTGAGGAGAAATGAGGAGGAATAAAAAGGAAAGAGGGAGAATAAGGAGGAATAAGGAGGAATGAGGAGGAATGAGGAAAAATAAGGAGTAGTGAGGAGAAATAAGGAGGAATGCGGAGAAATAAGGAGGAATGAGGATGAATGAGGAGGAATATGAAAGAATGCGGGGGAATTAGGAGGAATAAAGAGGAATGAGAAGGAATGAGGATTTATAAGGAGGAATGAGGAGGAATGATAATGAGTAAGGACGAGAAGGAAGAATGAGGAAGAATAAGGAGGAATGAGGAGGAAAAAGGAGCAATACGGATGAATAAGGAGGAATGAGTTGGAATAAGGGGGAATTGGGAGGATTGATGAGAAATGAGGAGGAATAACAAGGAATAAGGACGAATAAGAAGGAATGAGAAGGAATGAGGAAGAATATGGAGGAATGAGGAGGAATAAGGAGGAATGAGGAGGAATGAGGAGGAATAAGGAGGAATGAGGAGGAATAAGGAGAAATAAGGAGGACTAAGGAGGAATGAAGAGAACTGAGGAGGAATGAGGAGGAATGAGCAGGAATAAGGAGGAATGAGGAGGAATGTGGAGGAATAAGGAGGAATGAGGAGGAACGAGGAGGAATAAGGAGGAATAGGGAGGAATGTGTAGGAATAAGGAGGAATAAGGAGGTTTGATGATAAATGAGGGGGAATAAGGGGGAATAAGGAAGAATGAGGAGGAATGATAAGGAATAAGAAGGACTAAGGGGGAATGAGGAGGAATAAGGAGGAATGAGGAGGAATAAGAAGGAATGAGGAGGAATGAGGAGGAATAAGGAGGAATGAGAAGAAACAAGGAGGAATGAGGAGGAATGGGGAGGAATGAGGAGGAATGAGGAGGAATAAAGTGGAATGAGCAGGAATGAGGACAAATACGGAGGAATGAGGAATGAGGAGGATTGATAAAATGAGGAGGAATAAGGGGGAATAAGGAGGAACGGGGAGGAATGAGGAGAAATAAGGAGGAATGAGGAGGAACGGGGAGGAATACGGAGGAATAAAGCGGAATGAGGAGGAATAAGGAAGAAAAAGGAGGAATGAGGAAGAATAAGGAGAAATGAGGAAGAATGAGGAGGAATAAGGAGGAATGAGGAGGAATAAGGAGGAATGAGGAGGAATGAGGAGGAATGAGGAGGAATGAGGAGAAATACGGAGTTATAAAAAAGAATGAGAAGGAATAAGGAGAATTCAGGAAAAATAAGAAGGAATGAGGAGGAATGAGGATTAATAGGGTGGAATGAGGAGGAATGAGGAGGAATGAGGAGAAATGAGAAGAATTAAGGAGAAATGAGAAGGAATAAGGAGGAATAAGGAGAAATGAGGAGGAATGATTAGGAATGAGACGAAATAAAGTGGAATGAGCAGGAATGAAAAGAAATGAGGAGGAATATGAAAGAATGAGGGGGAATGAGGAGTAATAAAGAGGAATGAGAAGGAATGAGGATTTATAAGGAGGAATGAATAGGAATGTTAATGAGTAAGGAGGAGAAGGAAGAGGAATGAGGAAGAATAAGTAGGAATGAGTAGGAATAAGGAGGAATGATAATGAGTAAGGAGGAGAAGGAAGAGGAATGAGGAAGAATAAGTAGGAATGAGTGGGAATAAGGAGGAATGAGGACGATTGATGAGAAATGAGGGGGAATAACAAGGAATAAGGAGGAATAAGAAGGCATGAGAAGGAATGAGGAAGAATATGGAGGAATGAGGAAGAATAAGGAGGAATGAGGAGAAATGAGGAGGAATGAGGAGGAATGGGGAGGAATAAGGAGGAATAAAACGGAATGAGGAGGAATAAGGAAGAAAAAGGAGGAATAAAGAGGAATGAGGAAGAATAAGGAGAAATGAGGAAGAATGAGGAAGAATAAGGAGAAATGAGGAGGAATGATAAGGAATAAGAAGGACTAAGGGAGAATGAGGAGGAATAAGGAGGAATGAGGAGGAATAAGAAGGAATGAGGAGGAATGAGGAGGAATAAGGAGGAATGAGAAGAAACAAGGAGGAATGAGGAGGAATGGGGAGGAATGAGGAGGAATGAGGAGGAATAAAGTGGAATGAGCAGGAATGAGGACAAATACGGAGGAATGAGGAATGAGGAGGATTGATAAAATGAGGAGGAATAAGGGGGAATAAGGAGGAATGAGGAGAAATAAGGAGGAATGAGGAGGAACGGGGAGGAATAAGGAGGAATAAAGCGGAATGAGGAGGAATAAGGAAGAAAAAGGAGGAATGAGGAAGAATAAGGAGAAATGAGGAAGAATGAGGAGGAATAAGGAGGAATGAGGAGGAATAAGGAGGAATGAGGAGGAATGAGGAGGAATGAGGAGAAATACGGAGTTATAAAAAAGAATGAGAAGGAATAAGGAGAATTCAGGAAAAATAAGAAGGAATGAGGAGGAATGAGGATTAATAGGGTGGAATGAGGAGGAATGAGGAGGAATGAGGAGAAATGAGAAGAATTAAGGAGAAATGAGAAGGAATAAGGAGGAATAAGGAGAAATGAGGAGGAATGATTAGGAATGAGACGAAATAAAGTGGAATGAGCAGGAATGAAAAGAAATGAGGAGGAATATGAAAGAATGAGGGGGAATGAGGAGTAATAAAGAGGAATGAGAAGGAATGAGGATTTATAAGGAGAAATGAATAGGAATGTTAATGAGTAAGGAGGAGAAGGAAGAGGAATGAGGAAGAATAAGTAGGAATGAGTAGGAATAAGGAGGAATGATAATGAGTAAGGAGGAGAAGGAAGAGGAATGAGGAAGAATAAGTAGGAATGAGTGGGTATAAGGAGGAATGAGGACGATTGATGAGAAATGAGGGGGAATAACAAGGAATAAGGAGGAATAAGAAGGCATGAGAAGGAATGAGGAAGAATATGGAGGAATGAGGAAGAATAAGGAGGAATGAGGAGAAATGAGGAGGAATGAGGAGGAATGGGGAGGAATAAGGAGGAATAAAACGGAATGAGGAGGAATAAGGAAGAAAAAGGAGGAATAAAGAGGAATGAGGAAGAATAAGGAGAAATGAGAAAGAATAAGGAGAAATGAGGAGGAATGATAAGGAATAAGAAGGACTAAGGGAGAATGAGGAGGAATAAGGAGGAATGAGGAGGAATAAGAAGGAATGAGGAGGAATGAGGAGGAATAAGGAGGAATGAGAAGAAACAAGGAGGAATGAGGAGGAATGGGGAGGAATGAGGAGGAATGAGGAGGAATAAAGTGGAATGAGCAGGAATGAGGACAAATACGGAGGAATGAGGAATGAGGAGGATTGATAAAATGAGGAGGAATAAGGGGGAATAAGGAGGAATGAGGAGAAATAAGGAGGAATGAGGAGGAACGGGGAGGAATAAGGAGGAATAAAGCGGAATGAGGAGGAATAAGGAAGAAAAAGGAGGAATGAGGAAGAATAAGGAGAAATGAGGAAGAATGAGGAGGAATAAGGAGGAATGAGGAGGAATAAGGAGGAATGAGGAGGAATGAGGAGGAATGAGGAGAAATACGGAGTTATAAAAAAGAATGAGAAGGAATAAGGAGAATTCAGGAAAAATAAGAAGGAATGAGGAGGAATGAGGATTAATAGGGTGGAATGAGGAGGAATGAGGAGGAATGAGGAGAAATGAGAAGAATTAAGGAGAAATGGAAAGGAATAAGGAGGAATAAGGAGATATGAGGAGGAATGATTAGGAATGAGACGAAATAAAGTAGAATGAGCAGGAATGAAAAGAAATGAGGAGGAATATGAAAGAATGAGGGGGAATGAGGAGTAATAAAGAGGAATGAGAAGGAATGAGGATTTATAAGGAGGAATGAATAGGAATGTTAATGAGTAAGGAGGAGAAGGAAGAGGAATGAGGAAGAATAAGTAGGAATGAGTAGGAATAAGGAGGAATGATAATGAGTAAGGAGGAGAAGGAAGAGGAATGAGGAAGAATAAGTAGGAATGAGTGGGAATAAGGAGGAATGAGGACGATTGATGAGAAATGAGGGGGAATAACAAGGAATAAGGAGGAATAAGAAGGCATGAGAAGGAATGAGGAAGAATATGGAGGAATGAGGAAGAATAAGGAGGAATGAGGAGAAATGAGGAGGAATGAGGAGGAATGGGGAGGAATAAGGAGGAATAAAACGGAATGAGGAGGAATAAGGAAGAAAAAGGAGGAATAAAGAGGAATGAGGAAGAATAAGGAGAAATGAGGAAGAATGAGGAAGAATAAGGAGAAATGAGGAGGAATGAGGAGGAATATGGAGGAATGAGGAGGAATGAGGAGGAATGAGGAGGAATGAGGAGGAATGAGGAGGAATGAGGAGGTATGAGGAGGTATGAGGAGGAATGAGGAGGAATGAGGAGGAATGAGGAGGAATGAGGAGGAATGAGGAGGAATGAGGAGGAATGAGGAGGAATGAGGAGGAATGAGGAGGAATGATGAGGAATGAGGAGGAATAAGAAGGCATGAAAAGGAATGAGGAAGAATATGGAGCAATGAGGAAGAATAAGGAGGAATGAGGAGAAATGAGGAGGAATGAGGAGGAATGAGGAGGAATGAGGAGGAATGAGGAGGAATGAGGAGGATTGAGGAGGAATGAGGAGAAATGAGGAGGAATGAGAAGGAATGAGGAGGAATGAGGAGGAATGAGGAGGAATGAGGAGGAATGAGGAGGAATGAGGAGGAATGAAGAGGAATGAGGAGGAATGAGGAGGAATGAGGAGGAATGAGGAGGAATGAGGAGGAATGAGGAGGAATGAGGAGGAATGAGAAAGAATGAGAAGGAATGAGGAGGAATGAGGAGGAATGAGGAGGAATGAGAAAGAATGAGAAGGAATGAGGAGGAATGAGGAGGAATGAGGAGGAATGAGGAGGAATGAGGAGGAATGAGGAGGAATGAGGAGGAATAAGGAGGAATAGGGAGGAATGTGTAGGAATAAGGAAGAATGAGGAGGAATGATAAGGAATAAGAAGGACTAAGGAGGAATGAGGAGGAATAAGGAGGAATGAGGAGGAATAAGAAGGGATGAGGAGGAATGAGGAGGAATAAGGAGGAATGAGAAGAAACAAGGAGGAATGAGGAGGAATGGGGAGGAATGAGGAGGAATGAGGAGGAATAAAGTGGAATGAGCAGGAATGAGGACATATACGGAGGAATGAGGAATGAGGAGGATTGATAAAATGAGGAGGAATAAGGGGGAATAAGGAGGAACGGGGAGGAATGAGGAGAAATAAGGAGGAATGAGGAGGAACGGGGAGGAATAAGGAGGAATTAAGCGGAATGAGGAGGAATAAGGAAGAAAAAGGAGGAATGAGGAAGAATAAGGAGAAATGAGGAAGAATAAAGAGGAATAAGGAGGAATGAGGAGGAATAAGGAGGAATGAGGAGGAATGAGGAGGAATGAGGAGGAATGAGGAGAAATACGGAGTTATAAAAAAGAATGAGAAGGAATAAGGAGAATTCAGGAAAAATAAGAAGGAATGAGGAGGAATGAGGATTAATAGGGTGGAATGAGGAGGAATGAGGAGGAATGAGGAGAAATGAGAAGAATTAAGGAGAAATGAGAAGGAATAAGGAGGAATAAGGAGAAATGAGGAGGAATGATTAGGAATGAGACGAAATAAAGTGGAATGAGCAGCAATGAAAAGAAATGAGGAGGAATATGAAAGAATGAGGGGGAATGAGGAGTAATAAAGAGGAATGAGAAGGAATGAGGATTTATAAGGAGGAATGAATAGGAATGTTAATGAGTAAGGAGGAGAAGGAAGAGGAATGAGGAAGAATAAGTAGGAATGAGTAGGAATAAGGAGGAATGATAATGAGTAAGGAGGAGAAGGAAGAGGAATGAGGAAGAATAAGTAGGAATGAGTGGGAATAAGGAGGAATGAGGACGATTGATGAGAAATGAGGAGGAATAACAAGGAATAAGGAGAAATAAGAAGGCATGAGAAGGAATGAGGAAGAATATGGAGGAATGAGGAAGAATAAGGAGGAATGAGGAGAAATGAGGAGGAAAGAGGAGGAATGGGGAGGAATAAGGAGGAATAAAACGGAATGAGGAGGAATAAGGAAGAAAAAGGAGGAATAAAGAGGAATGAGGAAGAATAAGGAGAAATGAGGAAGAATGAGGAAGAATAAGGAGAAATGAGGAGGAATGAGGAGGAATATGGAGGAATGAGGAGGAATGAGGAGGAATGAGGAGGAATGAGGAGGAATGAGGAGGAATGAGGAGGTATGGGGAGGAATGAGGAGGAATGAGGAGGAATGAGGAGGAATGAGGAGGAATGAGGAGGAATGAGGAGGAATGAGGAGGAATGAGGAGGAATGAGGAGGAATGAGGAGGAATGAGGAGGAATGATGAGGAATGAGGAGGAATAAGAAGGCATGAAAAGGAATGAGGAAGAATATGGAGGAATGAGGAAGAATAAGGAGGAATGAGGAGAAATGAGGAGGAATGAGGAGGAATGGGGAGGAATAAGGAGGAATAAAGCGGAATGAGGAGGAATAAGGAAGAAAAAGGAGGAATGAGGAAGAATAAGGAGGAATGAGGAGGAATGAGGAGGAATGAGGAGGAATGAGGAGGAATGAGGAGGAATGAGGAGGAATGAGGAGGAATGAGGAGGAATGAGGAGAAATGAGGAGGAATGAGAAGGAATGAGGAGGAATGAGGAGGAATGAGGAGGAATGAGGAGGAATGAGGAGGAATGAGGAGGAATGAGGAGGAATGAAGAGGAATGAGGAGGAATGAGGAGGAATGAGGAGGAATGAGGAGGAATGAGGAGGAATGAGGAGGAATGAGAAGGAATGAGGAGGAATGAGGAGGAATGAGGAGGAATGAGGAGGAATGCGGAGGAATGAGGAGGAATGAGGAGGAATGAGGAGGAATGAGGAGGTATGAGGAGGAATAAGGGGAATTGAGGAGGAATGAGGAGAAATACGAAGGAATCAGGGAGAATGAGGAGGAATAAAGAAAAATTAGGAGTAATGAGGACGTATAAGAAAAAAAAAAGAATTGGAATAAGGAAAAGTAAGGAAGATAAAGGAGGAATAAGGAGGAATGAGGAGGAATGAGGAGGAATAAAGAGAAATGAGGAGGAAGGAGGAGGAATAAGGAGGAATGAGGAGGACTGAGGGGGAATGGGGAGGTATAAGGAGGAATGAGGAGGAATAAGGAAGAATAAGGAGAAATGGGGAGGAATGAGGAGGAATGAGGAGGAACGGGGAGAAAAAGGAGGAATAAAACGGAATGAAGAGGAATAAAGAAGTAAAAGGAGGAATGAGGAAGAATAAGGAGGAATGAAAATGAATAAGGAGGAATAAGGACGAATAAGGAGGAATGAGTAGGAATAAGCAGGAATGAGGAGTATTGATGAGAAATGAGGAGAAATAACGAATAATAAGGGGAAATAAGAAGGAATGAGGAGGAGTGATTAGGAATAAGGAGGACTAAGGAGGAATGAGAAGGAATGAGAAAGAATATGGTGCAATGAGGAGGAATAAGGAGGAATAAGGAGGAATGAGGAGGAATTTGGAGGAATGAGGAGGACTGAGGGGGAATGAGGAACTATGAAGAGGAATGAGGAAAAATAAGGCGGAATTAGGAGGAATGAGGAGGAATGAGGAGGAATGAGGAGGAATGAGGAGGAATGAGGAGGAATGAGGAGGAATAAGGAGGAATGAGGAGGAACGGGGAGGAATGAGGAGAATTAAGGAGGAATGAGGAGGAATGGGGAGGAATAAGGAGGTATAAAAGGGAAGGAGGAGGAATAAGGAAGAAAAAGGAGGACTAAGGAGGAATGAGGAAGAATAAGGAGGAATGAGGAGGAATGAGGAGGAATGAGGGGGAATGAGGAGGAATGAGGAGGAATGAGGAGGAATGGGGAGGAATGAGAAGGAATGAGGAGGAATGAGGAGGTATGAGGAGGAATAAGGAGGATTGAGGAGGAATGAGGAGGAATAAGAAGGAATCAATGAGAATGAGGAGGAATAAAGAAAAATGAGGAGTTATGAAGACGAATATGGAGAAATGAAGAGGAATGAGAAAAAATAAGGAGGAAAGAGGAGGAATAATGAGGAATGAGGTGAATGAGGAGGAATGAGGAAAAATAAGGAGGAAAGAGGAGGAATAAGGAGGAATGAGGTGGAATGAGGAGGAATGAGGAGGAATAAGGAGAAATGAGGAGGACTGAAGAGGAATGGGGAGATATGAGGGGGAATGAGGAGGAATAAGGAAGAATAAGGAGAAATGAGGAGAAATGAGAAGGAACGGGGAGATAAAGGAGGAATAAGGACGAATAAGGAGAAATGAGCAGGAATAAGGAGGAATGAGGAGTATTGATGAGAAATGAGGAGAAATAACGAGGAATAAGGGGGAATATGGAGGAATGAGGAGGAATGATTAGGAATAAGGAGGACTAAGGAGGAATGAGAAGGAATGAGAAAGAATATGAGGAATAATGAGGAGGAATAAGGAGGAATGAGGAGGATTGAGGAGGAATAAGGAGGAATGAGGAGGACTGAGGGGAAATGAGCAGGAATATTTATGAATGAGAAGAAATGAGGAGGAATGAGGAGGAATAAGGAGGAATGAGGAGGAACGAGAATGAATAAGGACGAATTAGGAGGAATGAGTTGGAATAAGGAGGAATGAGGAGAATTGATGAGAAATGAGGACGAATAACGAGGAATAAAGGGAAATAAGGAAGAATGAGGAGGAATAAGGAGGTATGAGGAGGAATGATTAGGAATAAGGAGCAATAAGAAGGAATGAGAAGGAATATGGAGGAATGAGGAGGACTGAGGGGGAATGAGGAACTATGAAGAGGAATGAGGAGAAATAAGGCGGAATTAGGAGGAATGAGGAGGAATAAGGAGGAATGTGGAAGAACGGGGAGGAAAAAGGAGGAATAAAACGGAATGAGGAGGAATGACGAAGAATAAGGAGGAATGAGGAGGAATAGGGAGGAATAAAACGAAATGATGACGAATAAGGAAGAAAAAGGAGGAATAAGGAGGAATAACGGTAATTGTGGAGCAATGAGGAGGAATAAGAAGGAATGAGGGCGAATGAGGAGGAATAAGAAGGAATGAGGAGTAGTGAGGACGTATAAGGAGGAAAGAGGAGGAATGAGAAGGAATGAGGAAAAATAAGGAAGAAAGAGAAGGAATAAGGAAGAATAAGGAGGAATAAGGAGGAATGAGGAGGACTGAGGAGGAATGGGGAGGTATAAAGAGGAATTAGGAGGAATAAGGAGGAATAAGAAGGAAAGAGGATGAGTGAGGAGGAATGAGGAAGAATAAGGAGGAATGTGGAGGAATAAGGACGAATAAGGACGAATAAGGAGGAATGAGTAGGAATAAGAAGGAATGAGAAGGATTGTAGAGAAATGAGGAGGAATAACGAGGAATAAGAGGGAATAAGGACGAATGAGGAGGAATAAGGAGGAATGAGGAAGATTGATTAGGAATATGGAGGACTAAGGAGGAATGAGAAGGAATGATGAAGAATATGGAGGAATGAGGAGGAATAAGGAGGAATGAGGTGGAATAAGGAAGAATGAGGAGGAATAAGGAGAAATTAGGAGGAATGAGGAGGACTGAGGAGGAATGAGGAGGTATGAAGAGGAATGAGCAGGAAAAAGGAGGAATGAGGAGGAATAAGAAGAAAGAGGAGGAATATGGAGGAATGAGAAAGAATAAGGAGGAATGAGGAGGAATGAGGATGAATGAGGAGGAATGAGGAGGAATAAGGAGGAATGAGGAGGAAAGGGGAGGAATAAGGAGGAATAAAACGGAATGAGGAGAAGGAAGGAAGAATAAGGAGGAATAAGGAGGAATAAAGAAGAATAAGGAGGAATGAGGAGGAATGAGGGGGAATAAAGAAGAATGAGGAGGAATGATAAGGAATAAGGAGAATTCAGGAGAAATAAGAAGGAATAAGAAGGAATGAGGAGGAATGAGGAGGAATAAGGAGGAAAGAGGAGGAATGAGGAGAAATAAGGAGGAATGAGGAGGAATGGGGAGGATTAAAGAGGAATAAAACGGAATGAGGAGGTATAAGGTGGAATGAGGAGGAATGAGGAGGAATGAGGATAAATACGGAGGAATGAGGAATGAGGAGGAATGATAAGAAATGAGGAGGAATAAGGGGGAATAAGGAAGAATGAGCAGGAATGATTAGGAATAAGGAGGACTAAGGAGGAACGAGGAGAAATAAGGAGGAATGAGAAGGAATGATTAGGAATAAGGAGGAATGATAAAGAATAAGGAGGAATAAGGAAAAATGAGGAGGAATGATTAGGAATAAAAGGAATTAAAGTGGAATGAGCAGGAATGGAGAGAAATACGGAGGCATAAAAAGGAATGAGAAGGAATAAGGAGAATTCTGGAGAAATAAGAAGGAATGAGGAGTAATGAGGAGGAATAAGGAGGAATAAAACGGAATGAGGAGGAATAAGGAGAATGAGGAGGAACGAGGAGGAATGAGGAGGAATGAGGAGGAATGGGGAGGAATGAGGAGAAATGAGAAGGAATGAGGAGGAATGAGGAGGAATGAGGAGGAATGAGGAGGAATGAGGAGGAATACGGAGGACTAAGGAGGCATACGGAGAAATAAAGAGGAATGAGGAGGAATGATTAGGAATAAGGAGGACTGATTAGGAATAAGAAGGAATAAGGAGAAATGAGGAGGAATGATAAGGAATGAGAAGAAATAAAGTGTAATGAGCAGGAATGAGGAGAAATACGGAGGAATGAGGAATGAGGAGGATTGATGAGAAATGAGGAGGAATAAGGGGGAATAAGGAAGAATGAGGAGGAATGATTAGGAATAAGGAGGACTAAGGAGGAATGAGGAGAAATAAGGAGGAATTAGGAGGAATGATTAGGAATAAGGAGGACTAAGGAGGAATAAGGAGGAATAAGGAAAAATGAGGAGGAATGATTAGGAATAAGTAGAAATAAAGTGGAATGAGCAGGAATGAGAAGGAATAAGGAGAATTCAGGAGAAATAAGAAGAATTGATGAGGAATGAGGAGGAATAAGGAGGAAAGAGGAGGAATAAGGAGGAATGAGGAGGAATAAGGAGGAATGAGGAGGAATGAGGAGGAATGAGGAGGAATGAGGAGGAATGAGGAGGAATGAGAAGGAATGAGGAGGAATGAGGAGGAATAAGGAGGAATGAGGAGGAATGAGGAGAAATAAGGAGGAATGAGAAGGAATGGGGAGGAATGAGGACTAATAAAACGGAATGAGGAGGAATAAGGAAGAAAAAGGAGGAATAAGGAGGAATGAGGAGGAATAAGGAGGAATGAGGAGGAATGAGGAGGAATGAGGAGGAATGAGGAGGAATGAGAAGGAATGAGGAGGAATGAGGAGGAATAAGGAGGAATGAGGAGGAATGAGGAGAAATAAGGAGGAATGAGGAGGAATGGGGAGGAATAAAACGGAATGAGGAGGAATAAGGAAGAAAAAGGAGGAATAAGGAGGAATGAGGAAGAATAAGGAGGAATGAGGAGGAATGAGGAGGAATGAGGAGGAATGAGGAATGAATGGGGAGGAATGAGGAGGTATGAGGAGGAATAAGGAGGATTGAGGAGGAATAAGGAGGAATGGGGAGGTACGAGGGGGAATGAGGAGGAATAAGGAAGAATTAAGAGAAATGAGGAGGAATGAGGACGAACGGGGAGCAAAAGGAGGAATAAAACGGAATGAGGAGAAATAAAGAATTAAAAGGTGGAATGAAGAGGAATGAGGAAAAATACGGAAGAAAAAGGAGAAATGATGAAGAATAAGGAGGAATGAGGAGTAATGAGGACGAATAATGAGAAATGAAGAGGAATGAGGAAAAATAAGGAAGAAAAAGGAGGAAAAAAGAGGAATGAGGAATAATAAGGAGAAATGAGCAGGAATAAGGAGAAATACAGAGAAATAAAAAGGGATGAGAAGGAATAAGGAGAATTCAGGAGAAATAGGAAGGAATGAGGAGGAATAAGGAGGAATAAGGAGGAAAGAGGAGGAATGAGGAGGAATGAGGAGGAATGAGGAGGAATGAAGAGGAATGAGGAGGAATGAGGAGGAATGAGAAGGAATGAGGAGGAATGAGGAGGAATGAGGAGGAATGAGGAGGAATATGGAGGAATGGGGAGGAACGGGGAGGAATAAGGAGGAATGAGGAGAAATAATGAGGAGGAATTGGGAGGAATAAGGAGGAATAAAACGGAATGAGGAGGAATAAGGAAGAAAAAGGAGTAATAGGGATTAATGAGGATGAATAGGGAGGAATGAGGAGGAATGAGGAGGAATGAGGAGGAATGAGGAGGAATGAGGAGGAATGAGGAGGAATGAGGAGGAATGAGGAGGAATGAGGAGGAATGAGGAGGAATGAGGAGGTATGAGGAGGAATAAGGAGGATTGAGGAGGAATAAGAAGGAATCAGGGAGAATGAGGAGGAATAACGAAAAATGAGGAGTAATGAACGTAAAGGAAGAAATGAAGAGGAATGAGGAAAAATAAGGAGGAAAGAGGAGGAATGAGGAGGAATGAGGTGGAATGAGGTGGAATGAGGAGGAATGAGGAGGAATAAGGAGGAATGAGAAGGACTTAGGGGGAATGGGGAGGTATGAGGGGGGATGAGGCGGAATAAGGAACAATAAGGAGAAATGAGGAGGAATGAGGAGGAACGGGGAGAAAAAGGAGGAATAAAACGGAATGAGGAGGAATAAAGAAGTAAAAGGAGGAATGAGGAGGAATGAGGAAGAATAAGGAAGAAAAAGGAGGAATGAGGAGTAATGAGGAGGAATGGCAAAAAATGAGGAGGAATGAGGAGGAATAAGGAGGAATGAAGAGAACTGAGGAGGAATGGCGTGGTATGAGGGGGAATGATGAGGAATAAGGAAGAATAAGGAGAAATGAGGATGAATGAGGAGGAACGGGGAGAAAAAGGAGGAATAAAACGGAATGAGGAGGAATTAAGAAGTAAAAGGAGGAATGAGGAGGAATGAGGAAGAATAAGGAGGAATAAAAAGGAATAAGGCGGAATAAGGACGTATAAGGAGGAATAAGTAGGAATAAGGAGGAATGAGGAGTATTTATGAGAAATGAGGATGAATAACGAGGAATAAGGGGGAATAAGAAAAAATGAGGAGGAATAATAAGGAATGAAGAGGACTAAGGCGGAATGAATAGAAATAAGGAGGAATGATAAGGAATAAGGAGGAATGATTAGAAATAAGAAGGAATAATGGTGAATGAGGAGGAATGATTAGTAATGAGAAGAAATAAAGTGGAATGAGAAGAAATGAGGAGAAATACGGAAAAATAAAAAGGAATGAGAAGGAATAAGGAGAATTCAGGAGGAATAAGAAGGAATGAGGAGGAATAAGGAGAAATAAGGAGGAATTAGGGAAATTAAGGAATAAGGAGAAATAAGGAGGAATGCTTAAGAATAAGGAGGAATAAGAAGGAATGAGAAGGAATGAGGAAGAATATGAAGGAATGATGAGGAATGAGGACGATTGAGGAGAAATACTGAGGAATGAGGAGGATTAAGGAGAAATAAGGAGGAATAAGGGAAATGAAGGAATAAGGAGAAAAGAGGAGGACTGAGGAGGAATAAGGAGGAGTAAGGAGAAATGAGGAGGAATGATTAGGAATGAAAAGAAATAAAGTGGAATGAGCTGGAATGTGAAGAAATACGGAGGAATGAAGAGGAATAAGGAGGAATGAGGAGGAATAAGGACGAATAAGAAGCAATGAGTAGGAATAAAAAGGAATGAGAAGGAATAAGGAGAAATGAGGAGGAATAAGAAGGAATGAGGAATATTAAGGAGAAATAAGGAGGAATTTGGGAAATTAAGGAATAAGGAGGAATAAGGACGAATAAGGAGGAATGAGTAGGAATAAGAAGGAATGAGGAGGATTGATGAGAAATGAGGAGGAATAGCGAGGAATAAGGGCGAATAAGGAAGAATCAGGAGGAATAAGAAGGAATGAGAAAAATGAGGAAGAATATGGTGAAGTGAGGAGGAATAAGGAGGAATGAGGAGGAATGAGAAGGAATAAGGAGAAATAAGGAGGAATGAGGAGGACTGAGGGGGAATGAGGAGGTATAATTAGGAATGAGGAGAAATAAGGAGAAATGAGGAGGAATGAGTAGGAATAAAAAGGAATGAGGAGGACTAAGGTGGAATAAAACGGAATGAAGAGAAATAAGGAAGGAATAAGGAGGAATGAGGAGGAATGAGGAGGAATGAGGAGGAATAAGGAAGAAAAAGGAGTAATAGGGATTAATGAGGATGAATAGGGAGGAATGAGGAGGAATTAGGAGGAATGAGGAGGAATGAGGAGGAATGAGGAGGAATGAGGAGGTATGAGGAGGAATAAGGAGGATTGAGGAGGAATAAGGAGGAATAAGAAGGAATCAGGGAGAATGAGGAGGAATAAAGAAAAATGAGGAGTAATGAAGACGTAAAGAGAGAAATGAAGAGGAATGAGGAAAAATAAGGAGGAAAGAGGAGGAATGAGGAGGAATGAGATGGAATGAGGAGGAATGATGAGGAATAAGGAGGAATGAGAAGGACTTAGGGGGAATGGGGAGGTATGAGGGGGAATGAGGCGGAATAAGGAACAATAAGGAGAAATGAGGAGGAATGAGGAGGAACGGGGAGAAAAACGAGGAATAAAACGGAATGAGGAGGAATAAAGAAGTAAAAGGAGGAATGAGGAGGAATGAGGAAGAATAAGGAAGAAAAAGGAGGAATGAGGAGTAATGAGGAGGAATGGCAAAGAATGAGGAGGAATAAGGAGGAATGAAGAGGACTGAGGAGGAATGGCGTGGTATGAGGGGGAATGAGGAGGAATAAGGAAGAATAAGGAGAAATGAGGATGAATGAGGAGGAACGGGGAGAAAAAGGAGGAATAAAACGGAATGAGGACGATTGAGGAGGAATACGGAGGAATGAGGAGGATTAAGGAGAAATAAGGAGGAATTAGGGAAATGAAGGAATGAGGAGGAATGAGGAGGAATAAGGACGAATAAGGAGAAATGAGTAGGAATAAGGAGAAATGAGGAGGACTGAGGAGGAATAAGGAGGAGTAAGGAGAAATGAGGAGGAATGATTAGGAATGAAAAGAAATAAAGTGGAATGAGCTGGAATGAGAAAAAATACGGAGGAATAAGGAGGAATAAGGAGGAATGAGGAGGAAAGAGGACGAATAAGGAGCAATGAGTGGGAATAAAAAGGAATGAGAAGGAATAAGGAGAATTCAGGAGGAAAAAGGAGGAATGAGGAGAAATGAGGAGGAATAAGAAGGAATGAGGAATATTAAGGAGAAATAAGGAGGAATTTGGGAAATTAAGAAATAAGAAGGAATAAGGAAGAATCAGGAGGAATAAGAAGAAATGAGAAAAAATGAGGAAGAATATGGAGAAGTGAGGAGGAATAAGGAGGAATGAGGAGTAATGAGAAGGAATAAGCAGAAATAAGGAGGAATGAGGAGGACTGAGGGGGAATGAGGAGGTATAATTAGGAATGAGGAGAAATAAGGAGAAATGAGGAGGAATGAGTAGGAATAAGAAGGAATGAGGAGGACTAAGGTGGAATAAAACGGAATGAAGAGAAATAAGGAAGGAATGAGATAGAATGAGGAGGAATAAGAAGGAATGAGGAGTAATGAGGACGTATAAGGAGGAAAGAGGAGGAACGAGGAGGAATGAGGAGAAATAAGGAGGAAAGAGAAGGAATAAGGAAGAATAAGGAGGAATAAGGAGGAATGAGGAGGAATGTGGAGGAATAAGGTGGACCGAGGAGGACTGTGGTGGCATAGGGAGGTATAAAGAGGAATAAGGAGGAATAAGGAGGAACAGGGAGGAATGAGGAGGAAAGAGGAAGAATAAGGAGGAATGGGAAGGAATAAGGAGGAATAAGGACGAATATGGAGGAATGAGTAGGAATAAGAAGGAATGGGGACGATTGATAAGAAATGAGGAGGAATAACGAGGAATAAGGGGGAATAAGGAAGAATGAGGAGAATTAAGGAGGAATGCGGAGGAATGATTAGGAATATGGAGGACTAAGGAGGAATGAGAAGGAATGAGGAAGAATATGGAGGAATGAGGAGAAATAAGGAGGAATGAGGAGGAATATGTGGGAATGAGGAGGAATGAGGAGGAATAAGGTGGAATGAGGAGGACTGTGGGGGAATGAGGAGGTATGAGGAGGAAAGAGGAGGAATAAGGAGGAATGAGGAGGAATAAGGAGGAATGAGGAGAAACGAGGAGGAATAAAACGGAATAAATCGGAATGAAGAGGAATAAGGAAGAAAAAGGAGGAATATGGAGGAGTGACAAGAATAAGGAGGAATGAGGAGGAATGAGGATGAATAAGGACGAATTAGGAGGAATGAGTTGGAATAAGGTGGAATGAGGAGGATTGAGGACAAATGAGGGTGAATGACGAGGAATAAGGGGGAATAAGGAAGAATGAGGAATGAAGAGGACTAAGGCGGAATGAGGAGAAATAAGGAGGAACGAGGAGGAATAATTAGGAATAAGGAGGAATGATTAGAAATAAGAAGGAAGAAGGAGAAATGATAAGGAATCAGAAGAAATAAAGTGGAATGAGCAGGAATGAAAAGAAATACGGAGGAATAAAAAGGAATGAGAAGGAATAAGGAGAATTCAGGAGGAATAAGGAGAAATGAGAAGGAATAAGATGAAATAAGGAGGAATTAGGGAAATAAAGAGGAATAAGGAGGAATAATACGGAATAAGGAGGAATGCTTAGGAATAAGGAGGAATAAGAAGGAATAAGAAGGAATGAGGAAGAATATGGAGGAATGAGAAGGAATAAGGAGGAAAGAGGAGGAATAAGGAGAAATGAGGAGGAATAAAGTGGAACGAGGAGGACTGAGGAGGAATGGGGTGGTATAAAGAGGAAGAAGGAGGAATAAGGAGGAATAAGGAGGAATAAGGGGGAATAAGGAGGAATGAGGAGAAATGAGGAGGAAAGAGAAAGAATAAGGAGGAATGAGGAGGAATAAGAATGAATGAGGAGTAATGAGGACGTATAAGGAGGAAAGAGGAGGAATGAGGAAGAATGAGGAAAAATAAGGAGGAAAGAGAAAGAATAAGGAAGAATAAGGAGGAATAAGGAGGAATAAGGAGGAATGAGGAGGAATAAGTTGGAACGAGGAGGACTGAAGAGGAATGGGGAGGTATAAAGAGGAATAAGGAGGAATAAGGAGAAATAAGGAGGAATAAGGAGGAATGAGGAGAAATGAGGAGGAAAGAGGAAGAATAAGGAGGAATGCGGAGGCATAAGGAGGAATAAGGACGAATATGGAGGAATGAGTAGGAATAAGAAGGAATGGGGACTATTGATGAGAAATGAGGAGGAATAACGAGCAATAAGGGGGAATAAGTAAGGACGAGGAGGAATAATGAGGAATGAGGAGGAATGATTAGGAATAAGGAGCAATAAGAAGGAATGAGAAGAAATAAGGAGGAATGAGGAGGACTGAGGGGGAATGAGGAACTATGAAGAGGAATGAGGAGGAATAAGGCGGAATGAGGAGGAATAAGGAGGAATTAGGAGGAATGAGCAGTATTTATGAGAAATGAGGATGAATAACGAGGAATAAGGGGGAATAAGAAAAAATGAGGAGGAATAATAAGGAATGAAGAGGACTAAGGCGGAATGTGGAGAAATAAGGAGGAATGATAAGGAATAAGGAGGAATGATTAGAAATAATAGGAAATAATGGGAAATGAGGAGGAATGATTAGTAATGAGAAGAAATAAAGTGGAATGAGCAGGAATGAGGAGAAATACGGAGGAATAAAAAGGAGTGAGAAGGAATAAGGAGAATTCAGGAGGAATAAGAAGGAATGAGGAGGAATAAGGAGAAATAAGGAGGAATTAGGGAAATTAAGGAATAAGGAGAAATAAGGAGGAATGCTTATGAATAAGGAGGAATAAGAAGGAATGAGAAGGAATGAGGAAGAATATGAAGGAATGAGGAGGAATGAGGACGATTGAGGAGGAATACGGAGGAATGAGGAGGATTAAGGAGAAATATGGAGGAATTAGGGAAATGAAGGAATAAGGAGGAATGAGGAGGAATAAGGACGAATAAGGAGAAATGAGTAGGAATAAGGAGAAATGAGGAGGACTGAGGAGGAATAAGGAGGAATAAGGAGTGTCGCGGAACGGATAAGCTAACCCGCTAGAATATCGATAGTCAGTCAGTCAGTATTCGGTATTTGAATTATGTATGTAATTGGCCACACTGTTTATGGCCAAAAGCTAAGTTAAGTTCGGCGCCTCGATTTATTCCGATCGGCGATCCCAGCAGAGAAGGAGGAGAAACTGCGGTATGTAAAGGAAACTAGGTTGAGGTTAATTCTAAGATTGTACTACTCCTCAACAGAATAAAACTCGCTCTAACGCTATAAGCTCAGTACAACACTTTAAGTCCGAGTGTTGGATACGCTACAGGAACTGGTATTTCTTGTTTCGGTGGAGCACGGCGGAGTTAGATGGCAACTCCCGGGATTTGGATCGGCGTCATTTCTTTTATTCGCATTCTTCGAGTTCGCATCTAATTGGCAATAGAGTCGGAACTCTAACGGCATTTGAAAACACGTACGGAGTTAAACACGTGATATGCCGACAGCACATTCGCCCAGACGGAGCCCCAGAATTAATCAACCTGAGGTTACCGCAGCTACGACAACATCTGCAGAATCCGGCACACCGGCCGGCTTGGCGTATGCAGACGGTGGCCCACAGCGGCCACGGACTCCAGAGGAAGGAATCGGGGTAAAACGCACCACTGGCCCTGCCCATGCGTCAGCGCTGGGACAGGATGTGGACCCCACGACTTCACAGATTGCGAAGCTTATGGAAAGGATCGCAAATCTAGAGAAGGTGCTCCAACAGACAAGGGCAAATGAAGGACTTGCGGCGCCCGCAAGGAATCCCGTTAGGAACGGGTCGAGTAGCGTCGGAGTGAGCGGTGCGGCGAATACACCGCTAGGAGAGGCGCCATGTTTGAGCGCAACGGTAGGGCAGCTCTTGAGTGAAAATCTGCCAACGGGACCACTAGCGTCAGTGACGCCATCTTATGATGGACAGTTGCCGGCTCAATTGAGTGCAAATCTGCCGCCACAATTGAGTGGAAGTTTGCCGCCATATTTGAGTGGTAATGCGGCAATAGGGCAACGAGTCACACGGACAGACTGTACAACTGTAAGCCACTCGCCGCCATTCTGCGTGACGGCCACGGTGCAGCCAGAACGAGGTTATGTTCATGCACCACGGGAGCCACAACGCAGATTCGCTGTACCCACGCCATCACCCGGATCCTATGGAACGGCGGGTGTGGCCAATGAATGGACGCCACGCAGATTGCCTGATCTTCCAGAGTTCGAAGGTCAGCCAGAGGAATGGCCAATATTCCAGTGCGCGTTCTTGGAGACGACGGCGGCGTATCAGTGTACAGCATTGGAGAATAACCAAAGGTTAGTGAAGGCATTGAAGGGTGAAGCGAGGACGGCAGTCAAATCACTGCTTATTCATCCCAACAACGTACAGGCCGTTATGGAACAGCTTCGCTTTCGCTATGGGCGTCCGGAGCAATTGATCCGGAGCCAACTGGAGAGCGTGCGGGAGCTACAGCCAATTCAGGAGCACAACATAGGCAGGATTGTATCGTTCGCCACGAGGGTGAACAATCTTGCAGCGTTTCTGCAGTCAACCGACAGCGGCGACCAGCATATAGGAAATTCCACCCTGATGGAGGAGCTGATCGCCAAGTTGCCCCTAAGTAAGAGGTTGGACTGGGCCAGATACGCGGTCGCTATGGGACCATATCCGACGATAGTGCACCTAAGTGAATGGCTAAACGAGCTCGCTAAGCTGGTATGCACCATTACAGACGTGAGCAGTAAAACCCCAAA
Organism: Drosophila bunnanda; assembly: GCA_035046265.1. Classification (NCBI taxonomy): domain Eukaryota; kingdom Metazoa; phylum Arthropoda; class Insecta; order Diptera; family Drosophilidae; genus Drosophila; species Drosophila bunnanda. Next base: position 155,473 of record JAWNOB010000034.1, on the reverse strand, counting down.
GCGAAGGGTGTTACATGCAAACACGAATCTGGAGCTTCCAACGCATGGTGAGCATCAGGAAGACATGGAACAGAAGGGGTATAATGACCACCCCAGAGGTTGCCTCATGTGTGGAGGGCAACACGCCATCAAGGATTGCAAGGAATTCAACAACGCCCCTGTCAGGACGCGATTGGAGTTCGCCAAGAAGCGGCGGATCTGTTTCGCGTGCCTTGAAACCGGGCACATGGTACGGTTCTGCAAGAGGAGCCGTAAGTGCAACGTCTACGGATGCCAGAAGAAGCATCACTACTTGCTGCATGACGAAGCCGATAGCCCCAGACGGTCACAACAGTCAGATGGTGGCCACAGGAGGGAGCTACGGAGCACCCACAGACGGGAGCCATACGAGGTCATCAGCAAACGGAAGCGGATGCCGCAGTCAGCGGATCCAACAGGGAGTAACATTTCCATGGCCCAAGCAACAAGCCTGAGAAGCGCTGGGCGCATGGAAAATGAGAACCAAAGCGGCCAGGAGACGCCGCATCGAAACCTTAGTTGTGTCGATTCGGATGGAGGCCACCTGCTGTTCCGAGTTCTGCCCGTGACGCTGTACGGGGAGAAGCAACAGATGGACACGTACGCACTGCTCGACGAGGGATCGTCTGTGACGCTCATAGACGACGAGCTCGTCCGAAGCCTACACCTAAAGGGTGAGAGTCGACAACTAAACGTGCAGTGGTTTGACGGTAAGTCCGCCAGAGAGCCTACGAGAAGGGTTAGCCTGCAGATAAGTGGAGCGGGCAAACCGAAGCGGCACGGATTGAGGAACGTGTACGCAGTAAGCAACCTGAGTCTTCCGATGCAGAGTTTACGTCGGGAAGATGTCAAGACGGCAAGGGCGAGCGCACGCCTACCGGTGAAGCCGTACAACAATGCAGCGCCAAGGATCCTTATTGGACTGGATCACGCGCACCTAGGAATTCCCCTGCAGACCAGAAGCTTCGGCACAGGAGGACCATACGCAGCAGCTACCAAATTAGGATGGGTAGTATATGGACCAGTGAGACGTCAAGCGAGTCCACTGACGGAGAGATCGTGCCTACTAGCCGTTACCCAGGATGACGCTCTGGAGAAGATGGTCAGCGATTATTTCGAAATAGAGAACTTCGGAGTGAAGCCAGCGCCACCGGTCGCAGCCAGCGACGATGAACGGGCTCTGGGCATCTTGGAGAGGACGACTAAACGGATAGGTCAACGATACCAGACTGGGCTGCTATGGAAGGATGACGAGACGAGACTGCCAGACAGTTACAACATGGCACTACGGCGACTCGTCAACATTGAACGGAAAATGAAGCGCGATGCGAACTTCGCGCAGGCCTACAATGCGATCATGGATGACTACGTCAAAAAGGGATACGCACGACGACTAGAGCAGCAGGAGGTCACTTATGGTATCTGGGAAGATCCGTCTAGTTTTCGATGCAGCAGCCAAAGTGAACGGCGTATCCCTGAATTCAGCACTACTGAAAGGCCCCCAGAACTACAAGTCACTCCCGGCTGTCCTCTTCCACTTTAGGGAAGGAGCCGTGGGAGTCTGTGCGGACATCAAGGAGATGTTCCACCAGGTATTGATGCAGTCACAAGGCAAGGAGGCGACCGCAAAGACCCGGAGATCTACGAGATGACAGTGATGACGTTTGGAGCAGCTTGTTCGCTATGCTCAGCGCAATACGTGAAGTCAGTAAATGCTTTAAGGCACATGCACACTGATCCCCGGGCGGTCCTGGCTATTAATGAGTACCACTACGTGGACGATTACGTAGATAGCTTCGCAGACGAGGATGAAGCTATAGCCGTCTCAAAACGAGTAAGAGAGATACACGCAAGTGCCGGTTTTGATTTGTGTTGATTTTCTTCCAGCTCGGCGAGATTGGTCAGAGCCTTAAATCCGTTAGGCACCAATGAGAACGTCGAGTGGACCGAATCCGAGCAGAAGGTATTGGGCATGTATTGGCACCCGGCTACAGATGACTTCAGATTTAACGTCAAGTACCATCGGGTTCCCAGCAGCGTGATGACGGGGGAACGTGTCCCTACCAAGAGGGAGTTCCTCAGCTTGGTGATGTCCACGTTTGATCCGATTGGGTTCTTGAGCTGCTACATGGTAACCGCCAAGCTACTTATGCGAGAGATTTGGCGGAAAGGAGTCACATGGGATGAGCCATTGCCAGACGAGCTAGCCACGGCATTTGAGAGCTGGCGGCAAGGGATGAGCCATGTGAAGGAGTTCCGATGTCCACGCTACTATTTTGATACTGGACGAGTACGAGCACTCCAGCTGCACGTCTTCGTGGACTCCAGCCAGTCGGCGTTTGCTGCGACGGCGTTTTGGCGGACCACCTACGCAAACGACGACGTGCGGGTGCATTTCGTATGTGCCAAAACGAAATGTGCTCCGATGAGGACAATGTCAGTCCCGAGATTGGAACTACAGGCAGCCGTGCTGGGAACACGGCTGATGAACACTGTGAAACAGGAACACAGTGTACTCTGGACGGATTCCAAAACAGTGCTGCACTGGATAAGCAGCACCCACCGGCGGTATAAACAGTTTGTTGGAAACCGGGTGGCAGAAATCCTGGAGTCGACGGAAGTATCCCAATGGAGATGGGTACCAACTGCCGAGAACGTGGCAGATGACGCAACCAGGCCGCAACGCCATGTGGACCTCAGTCAAGGGTCACGATGGCTAAGCGGGCCGACGTTCCTGCGGGAAGCAGAAGAGAGTTGGCCAGAGAGCTCCTATAATGGTAGTGGCTGCACGAGAGCCACCGACGAGGAAGAGATGCCATGTGAGTTTGCGCTAGTGACAGCAAACGGATTTTTTATATCTTTCCAGAGGTTCTCGAACTACAACCGGCTGGTAAGGACCACGGCTTGGATCCTTAGATTCGTCCGACGATGCCGCGGCCAGTATAGCGACCGTGAGAAGTATGGACTCACGGCAAACGAATGCGCCAACGCGGAGCGCATATTGATCGGGCAGGCGCAAAGTGAAGCGTTCTCCGGAGAAGAGAGGGACAAAGCTGGAAGGATCTCGAAAGAAGGCAGCCAATTGCGAGGGCTGTCCCCGTATTTCGACAAGGATGGAGTCATGCGTGTAAAGGGAAGGATCGACGCCGCCGCTTGTGTGCCATACAGCGCCCGGCGCCCCATTATACTGTCCCACAGACACACGCTGACGGTGATGGTAGTACACCACTACCACCAGAAGATGGGTCATCAGAACCACGATGCGACCATAGGCGAGATACGGAAGAAGTTCTGGATAACGAACTTACGGAGGCTGCTACGGAAGGTGGTGGCTGACTGCCAGATCTGAAAGCTGCGGAGGGCACAGCCGATGCAGCCAATAATGGGTCCTTTGCCAGGAGACCGACTGGAGGCCAACGGATGGCCATTCAAGCACACGGGCTTGGATTATTTTGGACCGTTGCACGTGAAGATTGGACGTCGCATCGAGAAGAGGTGGGTGGCACTGTTCACCTGCCTAACCACGAGAGCCATCCATTTGGAGATGGCCCATGATTTATCTACGGATTCCTGTATCATCGCTATGAGGAATTTCTTGAGCCGGCGAGGACCGGTGGTCAAGATTAGGAGCGATAATGGAAAAAACTTCGTTGGAGCCAATCGAGAGGCCAGGAGATTCGACGAGGTTTTCGAGCCAGAGAGGATCCAGGGCGAACTGTCGTCCAAAGGAATCGAGTGGATTTTCAACTGCCCAGCGAACCCAGCTGAGGGTGGCGCCTGGGAAAGGACACATACGATGAGGGAGCTGGCTCCCATGGAACATGTTCTGGAGAACTTGTTGATCGAGGCGGAGAACAAAGTGAATTCCCGCCCACTAACGCATCTGCCAGTTACTGTGGATCAGGAGGCTCCACTGACTCCCAACGACCTGCGCCGAGGAGACTTAGTGTTCATCTGCGATCCGGCCATATCACGTCGAGAGTGGAAACGAGGAATCGTGGAGGAGGTGTTCACTGGAGTAGATGGAGTGCCCAGGCGAGCAGCGGTACGGACTGACGATCGAGCCAGGATGATTCGTCCCGCTTCGAAGCTAGCTGTACTGGATGTGGTGAATGCGGCTGCTTCACGGGGGCGGGGATGTCCCGGAACGGATAAGCTAACCCGCTAGAATATCGATAGTCAGTCAGTCAGTATTCGGTATTTGAATTATGTATGTAATTGGCCACACTGTTTATGGCCAAAAGCTTAGTTAAGTTCGGCGCCTCGATTTATTCCGATCGGCGATCCCAGCAGAGAAGGAGGAGAAACTGCGGTATGTAAAGGAAACTAGGTTGAGGTTAATTCTAAGATTGTACTACTCCTCAACAGAATAAAACTCGCTCTAACGCTATAAGCTCAGTACAACACTTTAAGTCCGAGTGTTGGATACGCTACAGGAACTGGTATTTCTTGTTTCGGTGGAGCACGGCGGAGTTAGATGGCAACTCCCGGGATTTGGATCGGCGTCATTTCTTTTATTCGCATTCTTCGAGTTCGCATCTAATTGGCAATAGAGTCGGAACTCTAACGGCATTTGAAAACACGTACGGAGTTAAACACGTGATATGCCGACAGCACATTCGCCCAGACGGAGCCCCAGACTTAATCAACCTGAGGTTACCGCAGCTACGACCACATCTGCAGCATCCGGCACACCGGCCGGCTTGGCGTATGCAGACGGTGGCCCACAGCGGCCACGGACTCCAGAGGAAGGAATCGGGGTAAAACGCACCACTGGCCCTGCCCATGCGTCAGCGCTGGGACAGGATGTGGACCCCACGACTTCACAGATTGCGAAGCTTATGGAAAGGATCGCAAATCTAGAGAAGGTGCTCCAACAGACAAGGGCAAATGAAGGACTTGCGGCGCCCGCAAGGAATCCCGTTAGGAACGGGTCAAGTGGCGTCGGAGTGAGCGGTGCGGCGAATACACCGCTAGGAGAGGCGCCATGTTTGAGCGCAACGGTAGGGCAGCTCTTGAGTGAAAATCTGCCAACGGGACCACTAGCGTCAGTGACGCCATCTTATGATGGACAGTTGCCGGCACAATTGAGTGCAAATCTGCCGCCACAATTGAGTGGAAGTTTGCCGCCATATTTGAGTGGTAATGCGGCAATAGGGCAACGAGTCACACGGACAGACTGTACAACTGTAAGCCACTCGCCGCCATTCTGCGTGACGGCCACGGTGCAGCCAGAACGAGGTTATGTTCATGCACCACGGGAGCCACAACGCAGATTCGCTGTACCCACGCCATCACCCGGATCCTATGGAACGGCGGGTGTGGCCAATGAATGGACGCCACGCAGATTGCCTGATCTTCCAGAGTTCGAAGGTCAGCCAGAGGAATGGCCAATATTTCAGTGCGCGTTCTTGGAGACGACGGCGGCGTATCAGTGTACAGCATTGGAGAATAACCAAAGGTTAGTGAAGGCATTGAAGGGTGAAGCGAGGACGGCAGTCAAATCACTGCTTATTCATCCCAACAACGTACAGGCCGTTATGGAACAGCTTCGCTTTCGCTATGGGCGTCCGGAGCAATTGATCCGGAGCCAACTGGAGAGCGTGCGGGAGCTACAGCCAATTCAGGAGCACAACATAGGCAGGATTGTATCGTTCGCCACGAGGGTGAACAATCTTGCAGCGTTTCTGCAGTCAACCGACAGCGGCGACCAGCATATAGGAAATTCCACCCTGATGGAGGAGCTGATCGCCAAGTTGCCCCTAAGTAAGAGGTTGGACTGGGCCAGATACGCGGTCGCTATGGGACCATATCCGACGATAGTGCACCTAAGTGAATGGCTAAACGAGCTCGCTAAGCTGGTATGCACCATTACAGACGTGAGCAGTAAAACCCCAAAGCGAAGGGTGTTACATGCAAACACGAATCTGGAGCTTCCAACGCATGGTGAGCATCAGGAAGACATGGAACAGAAGGGGTATAATGACCACCCCAGAGGTTGCCTCATGTGTGGAGGGCAACACGCCATCAAGGATTGCAAGGAATTCAACAACGCCCCTGTCAGGACGCGATTGGAGTTCGCCAAGAAGCGGCGGATCTGTTTCGCGTGCCTTGAAACCGGGCACATGGTACGGTTCTGCAAGAGGAGCCGTAAGTGCAACGTCTACGGATGCCAGAGGAAGCATCACTACTTGCTGCATGACGAAGCCGATAGCCCCAGACGGTCACAACAGTCAGATGGTGGCCACAGGAGGGAGCTACGGAGCACCCACAGACGGGAGCCATACGAGGTCATCAGCAAACGGAAGCGGATGCCGCAGTCAGCGGATCCAACAGGGAGTAACATTTCCATGGCCCAAGCAACAAGCCTGAGAAGCGCTGGGCGCATGGAAAATGAGAACCAAAGCGGCCAGGAGACGCCGCATCGAAACCTTAGTTGTGTCGATTCGGATGGAGGCCACCTGCTGTTCCGAGTTCTGCCCGTGACGCTGTACGGGGAGAAGCAACAGATGGACACGTACGCACTGCTCGACGAGGGATCGTCTGTGACGCTCATAGACGACGAGCTCGTCCGAAGCCTACACCTAAAGGGTGAGAGTCGACAACTAAACGTGCAGTGGTTTGACGGTAAGTCCGCCAGAGAGCCTACGAGAAGGGTTAGCCTGCAGATAAGTGGAGCGGGCAAACCGAAGCGGCACGGATTGAGGAACGTGTACGCAGTAAGCAACCTGAGTCTTCCGATGCAGAGTTTACGTCGGGAAGATGTCAAGACGGCAAGGGCGAGCGCACGCCTACCGGTGAAGCCGTACAACAATGCAGCGCCAAGGATCCTTATTGGACTGGATCACGCGCACCTAGGAATTCCCCTGCAGACCAGAAGCTTCGGCACAGGAGGACCATACGCAGCAGCTACCAAATTAGGATGGGTAGTATATGGACCAGTGAGACGTCAAGCGAGTCCACTGACGGAGAGATCGTGCCTACTAGCCGTTACCCAGGATGACGCTCTGGAGAAGATGGTCAGCGATTATTTCGAAATAGAGAACTTCGGAGTGAAGCCAGCGCCACCGGTCGCAGCCAGCGACGATGAACGGGCTCTGGGCATCTTGGAGAGGACGACTAAACGGATAGGTCAACGATACCAGACTGGGCTGCTATGGAAGGATGACGAGACGAGACTGCCAGACAGTTACAACATGGCACTACGGCGACTCGTCAACATTGAACGGAAAATGAAGCGCGATGCGAACTTCGCGCAGGCCTACAATGCGATCATGGATGACTACGTCAAAAAGGGATACGCACGACGACTAGAGCAGCAGGAGGTCACTTATGGTATCTGGGAAGATCCGTCTAGTTTTCGATGCAGCAGCCAAAGTGAACGGCGTATCCCTGAATTCAGCACTACTGAAAGGCCCCCAGAACTACAAGTCACTCCCGGCTGTCCTCTTCCACTTTAGGGAAGGAGCCGTGGGAGTCTGTGCGGACATCAAGGAGATGTTCCACCAGGTATTGATGCAGTCACAAGGCAAGGAGGCGACCGCAAAAACCCGGAGATCTACGAGATGACAGTGATGACGTTTGGAGCAGCTTGTTCGCTATGCTCAGCGCAATACGTGAAGTCAGTAAATGCTTTAAGGCACATGCACACTGATCCCCGGGCGGTCCTGGCTATTAATGAGTACCACTACGTGGACGATTACGTAGATAGCTTCGCAGACGAGGATGAAGCTATAGCCGTCTCAAAACGAGTAAGAGAGATACACGCAAGTGCCGGTTTTGATTTGTGTTGATTTTCTTCCAGCTCGGCGAGATTGGTCAGAGCCTTAAATCCGTTAGGCACCAATGAGAACGTCGAGTGGACCGAATCCGAGCAGAAGGTATTGGGCATGTATTGGCACCCGGCTACAGATGACTTCAGATTTAACGTCAAGTACCATCGGGTTCCCAGCAGCGTGATGACGGGGGAACGTGTCCCTACCAAGAGGGAGTTCCTCAGCTTGGTGATGTCCACGTTTGATCCGATTGGGTTCTTGAGCTGCTACATGGTAACCGCCAAGCTACTTATGCGAGAGATTTGGCGGAAAGGAGTCACATGGGATGAGCCATTGCCAGACGAGCTAGCCACGGCATTTGAGAGCTGGCGGCAAGGGATGAGCCATGTGAAGGAGTTCCGATGTCCACGCTACTATTTTGATACTGGACGAGTACGAGCACTCCAGCTGCACGTCTTCGTGGACTCCAGCCAGTCGGCGTTTGCTGCGACGGCGTTTTGGCGGACCACCTACGCAAACGACGACGTGCGGGTGCCAAAACGAAATGTGCTCCGATGAGGACAATGTCAGTCCCGAGATTGGAACTACAGGCAGCCGTTCTGGGAACACGGCTGATGAACACTGTGAAACAGGAACACAGTGTACTCTGGACGGATTCCAAAACAGTGCTGCACTGGATAAGCAGCACCCACCGGCGGTATAAACAGTTTGTTGGAAACCGGGTGGCAGAAATCCTGGAGTCGACGGAAGTATCCCAATGGAGATGGGTACCAACTGCCGAGAACGTGGCAGATGACGCAACCAGGCCGCAACGCCATGTGGACCTCAGTCAAGGGTCACGATGGCTAAGCGGGCCGACGTTCCTGCGGGAAGCAGAAGAGAGTTGGCCAGAGAGCTCCTATAATGGTAGTGGCTGCACGAGAGCCACCGACGAGGAAGAGATGCCATGTGAGTTTGCGCTAGTGACAGCAAACGGATTTTTTATATCTTTCCAGAGGTTCTCGAACTACAACCGGCTGGTAAGGACCACGGCTTGGATCCTTAGATTCGTCCGACGATGCCGCGGCCAGTATAGCGACCGTGAGAAGTATGGACTCACGGCAAACGAATGCGCCAACGCGGAGCGCATATTGATCCGGCAGGCGCAAAGTGAAGCGTTCTCCGGAGAAGAGAGGGACAAAGCTGGAAGGATCTCGAAAGAAGGCAGCCAATTGCGAGGGCTGTCCCCGTATTTCGACAAGGATGGAGTCATGCGTGTAAAGGGAAGGATCGACGCCGCCGCTTGTGTGCCATACAGCGCCCGGCGCCCCATTATACTGTCCCACAGACACACGCTGACGGTGATGGTAGTACACCACTACCACCAGAAGATGGGTCATCAGAACCACGATGCGACCATAGGCGAGATACGGAAGAAGTTCTGGATAACGAACTTACGGAGGCTGCTACGGAAGGTGGTGGCTGACTGCCAGATCTGAAAGCTGCGGAGGGCACAGCCGATGCAGCCAATAATGGGTCCTTTGCCAGGAGACCGACTGGAGGCCAACGGATGGCCATTCAAGCACACGGGCTTGGATTATTTTGGACCGTTGCACGTGAAGATTGGACGTCGCATCGAGAAGAGGTGGGTGGCACTGTTCACCTGCCTAACCACGAGAGCCATCCATTTGGAGATGGCCCATGATTTATCTACGGATTCCTGTATCATCGCTATGAGGAATTTCTTGAGCCGGCGAGGACCGGTGGTCAAGATTAGGAGCGATAATGGAAAAAACTTCGTTGGAGCCAATCGAGAGGCCAGGAGATTCGACGAGGTTTTCGAGCCAGAGAGGATCCAGGGCGAACTGTCGTCCAAAGGAATCGAGTGGATTTTCAACTGCCCAGCGAACCCAGCTGAGGGTGGCGCCTGGGAAAGGACACATACGATGAGGGAGCTGGCTCCCATGGAACATGTTCTGGAGAACTTGTTGATCGAGGCGGAGAACAAAGTGAATTCCCGCCCACTAACGCATCTGCCAGTTACTGTGGATCAGGAGGCTCCACTGACTCCCAACGACCTGCGCCGAGGAGACTTAGTGTTCATCTGCGATCCGGCCATATCACGTCGAGAGTGGAAACGAGGAATCGTGGAGGAGGTGTTCACTGGAGTAGATGGAGTGCCCAGGCGAGCAGCGGTACGGACTGACGATCGAGCCAGGATGATTCGTCCCGCTTCGAAGCTAGCTGTACTGGATGTGGTGAATGCGGCTGCTTCACGGGGGCGGGGATGTCCCGGAACGGATAAGCTAACCCGCTAGAATATCGATAGTCAGTCAGTCAGTATTCGGTATTTGAATTATGTATGTAATTGGCCACACTGTTTATGGCCAAAAGCTTAGTTAAGTTCGGCGCCTCGATTTATTCCGATCGGCGATCCCAGCAGAGAAGGAGGAGAAACTGCGGTATGTAAAGGAAACTAGGTTGAGGTTAATTCTAAGATTGTACTACTCCTCAACAGAATAAAACTCGCTCTAACGCTATAAGCTCAGTACAACACTTTAAGTCCGAGTGTTGGATACGCTACAGGAACTGGTATTTCTTGTTTCGGTGGAGCACGGCGGAGTTAGATGGCAACTCCCGGGATTTGGATCGGCGTCATTTCTTTTATTCGCATTCTTCGAGTTCGCATCTAATTGGCAATAGAGTCGGAACTCTAACGGCATTTGAAAACACGTACGGAGTTAAACACGTGATATGCCGACAGCACATTCGCCCAGACGGAGCCCCAGACTTAATCAACCTGAGGTTACCGCAGCTACGACCACATCTGCAGCATCCGGCACACCGGCCGGCTTGGCGTATGCAGACGGTGGCCCACAGCGGCCACGGACTCCAGAGGAAGGAATCGGGGTAAAACGCACCACTGGCCCTGCCCATGCGTCAGCGCTGGGACAGGATGTGGACCCCACGACTTCACAGATTGCGAAGCTTATGGAAAGGATCGCAAATCTAGAGAAGGTGCTCCAACAGACAAGGGCAAATGAAGGACTTGCGGCGCCCGCAAGGAATCCCGTTAGGAACGGGTCAAGTGGCGTCGGAGTGAGCGGTGCGGCGAATACACCGCTAGGAGAGGCGCCATGTTTGAGCGCAACGGTAGGGCAGCTCTTGAGTGAAAATCTGCCAACGGGACCACTAGCGTCAGTGACGCCATCTTATGATGGACAGTTGCCGGCACAATTGAGTGCAAATCTGCCGCCACAATTGAGTGGAAGTTTGCCGCCATATTTGAGTGGTAATGCGGCAATAGGGCAACGAGTCACACGGACAGACTGTACAACTGTAAGCCACTCGCCGCCATTCTGCGTGACGGCCACGGTGCAGCCAGAACGAGGTTATGTTCATGCACCACGGGAGCCACAACGCAGATTCGCTGTACCCACGCCATCACCCGGATCCTATGGAACGGCGGGTGTGGCCAATGAATGGACGCCACGCAGATTGCCTGATCTTCCAGAGTTCGAAGGTCAGCCAGAGGAATGGCCAATATTTCAGTGCGCGTTCTTGGAGACGACGGCGGCGTATCAGTGTACAGCATTGGAGAATAACCAAAGGTTAGTGAAGGCATTGAAGGGTGAAGCGAGGACGGCAGTCAAATCACTGCTTATTCATCCCAACAACGTACAGGCCGTTATGGAACAGCTTCGCTTTCGCTATGGGCGTCCGGAGCAATTGATCCGGAGCCAACTGGAGAGCGTGCGGGAGCTACAGCCAATTCAGGAGCACAACATAGGCAGGATTGTATCGTTCGCCACGAGGGTGAACAATCTTGCAGCGTTTCTGCAGTCAACCGACAGCGGCGACCAGCATATAGGAAATTCCACCCTGATGGAGGAGCTGATCGCCAAGTTGCCCCTAAGTAAGAGGTTGGACTGGGCCAGATACGCGGTCGCTATGGGACCATATCCGACGATAGTGCACCTAAGTGAATGGCTAAACGAGCTCGCTAAGCTGGTATGCACCATTACAGACGTGAGCAGTAAAACCCCAAAGCGAAGGGTGTTACATGCAAACACGAATCTGGAGCTTCCAACGCATGGTGAGCATCAGGAAGACATGGAACAGAAGGGGTATAATGACCACCCCAGAGGTTGCCTCATGTGTGGAGGGCAACACGCCATCAAGGATTGCAAGGAATTCAACAACGCCCCTGTCAGGACGCGATTGGAGTTCGCCAAGAAGCGGCGGATCTGTTTCGCGTGCCTTGAAACCGGGCACATGGTACGGTTCTGCAAGAGGAGCCGTAAGTGCAACGTCTACGGATGCCAGAGGAAGCATCACTACTTGCTGCATGACGAAGCCGATAGCCCCAGACGGTCACAACAGTCAGATGGTGGCCACAGGAGGGAGCTACGGAGCACCCACAGACGGGAGCCATACGAGGTCATCAGCAAACGGAAGCGGATGCCGCAGTCAGCGGATCCAACAGGGAGTAACATTTCCATGGCCCAAGCAACAAGCCTGAGAAGCGCTGGGCGCATGGAAAATGAGAACCAAAGCGGCCAGGAGACGCCGCATCGAAACCTTAGTTGTGTCGATTCGGATGGAGGCCACCTGCTGTTCCGAGTTCTGCCCGTGACGCTGTACGGGGAGAAGCAACAGATGGACACGTACGCACTGCTCGACGAGGGATCGTCTGTGACGCTCATAGACGACGAGCTCGTCCGAAGCCTACACCTAAAGGGTGAGAGTCGACAACTAAACGTGCAGTGGTTTGACGGTAAGTCCGCCAGAGAGCCTACGAGAAGGGTTAGCCTGCAGATAAGTGGAGCGGGCAAACCGAAGCGGCACGGATTGAGGAACGTGTACGCAGTAAGCAACCTGAGTCTTCCGATGCAGAGTTTACGTCGGGAAGATGTCAAGACGGCAAGGGCGAGCGCACGCCTACCGGTGAAGCCGTACAACAATGCAGCGCCAAGGATCCTTATTGGACTGGATCACGCGCACCTAGGAATTCCCCTGCAGACCAGAAGCTTCGGCACAGGAGGACCATACGCAGCAGCTACCAAATTAGGATGGGTAGTATATGGACCAGTGAGACGTCAAGCGAGTCCACTGACGGAGAGATCGTGCCTACTAGCCGTTACCCAGGATGACGCTCTGGAGAAGATGGTCAGCGATTATTTCGAAATAGAGAACTTCGGAGTGAAGCCAGCGCCACCGGTCGCAGCCAGCGACGATGAACGGGCTCTGGGCATCTTGGAGAGGACGACTAAACGGATAGGTCAACGATACCAGACTGGGCTGCTATGGAAGGATGACGAGACGAGACTGCCAGACAGTTACAACATGGCACTACGGCGACTCGTCAACATTGAACGGAAAATGAAGCGCGATGCGAACTTCGCGCAGGCCTACAATGCGATCATGGATGACTACGTCAAAAAGGGATACGCACGACGACTAGAGCAGCAGGAGGTCACTTATGGTATCTGGGAAGATCCGTCTAGTTTTCGATGCAGCAGCCAAAGTGAACGGCGTATCCCTGAATTCAGCACTACTGAAAGGCCCCCAGAACTACAAGTCACTCCCGGCTGTCCTCTTCCACTTTAGGGAAGGAGCCGTGGGAGTCTGTGCGGACATCAAGGAGATGTTCCACCAGGTATTGATGCAGTCACAAGGCAAGGAGGCGACCGCAAAAACCCGGAGATCTACGAGATGACAGTGATGACGTTTGGAGCAGCTTGTTCGCTATGCTCAGCGCAATACGTGAAGTCAGTAAATGCTTTAAGGCACATGCACACTGATCCCCGGGCGGTCCTGGCTATTAATGAGTACCACTACGTGGACGATTACGTAGATAGCTTCGCAGACGAGGATGAAGCTATAGCCGTCTCAAAACGAGTAAGAGAGATACACGCAAGTGCCGGTTTTGATTTGTGTTGATTTTCTTCCAGCTCGGCGAGATTGGTCAGAGCCTTAAATCCGTTAGGCACCAATGAGAACGTCGAGTGGACCGAATCCGAGCAGAAGGTATTGGGCATGTATTGGCACCCGGCTACAGATGACTTCAGATTTAACGTCAAGTACCATCGGGTTCCCAGCAGCGTGATGACGGGGGAACGTGTCCCTACCAAGAGGGAGTTCCTCAGCTTGGTGATGTCCACGTTTGATCCGATTGGGTTCTTGAGCTGCTACATGGTAACCGCCAAGCTACTTATGCGAGAGATTTGGCGGAAAGGAGTCACATGGGATGAGCCATTGCCAGACGAGCTAGCCACGGCATTTGAGAGCTGGCGGCAAGGGATGAGCCATGTGAAGGAGTTCCGATGTCCACGCTACTATTTTGATACTGGACGAGTACGAGCACTCCAGCTGCACGTCTTCGTGGACTCCAGCCAGTCGGCGTTTGCTGCGACGGCGTTTTGGCGGACCACCTACGCAAACGACGACGTGCGGGTGCATTTCGTATGTGCCAAAACGAAATGTGCTCCGATGAGGACAATGTCAGTCCCGAGATTGGAACTACAGGCAGCCGTTCTGGGAACACGGCTGATGAACACTGTGAAACAGGAACACAGTGTACTCTGGACGGATTCCAAAACAGTGCTGCACTGGATAAGCAGCACCCACCGGCGGTATAAACAGTTTGTTGGAAACCGGGTGGCAGAAATCCTGGAGTCGACGGAAGTATCCCAATGGAGATGGGTACCAACTGCCGAGAACGTGGCAGATGACGCAACCAGGCCGCAACGCCATGTGGACCTCAGTCAAGGGTCACGATGGCTAAGCGGGCCGACGTTCCTGCGGGAAGCAGAAGAGAGTTGGCCAGAGAGCTCCTATAATGGTAGTGGCTGCACGAGAGCCACCGACGAGGAAGAGATGCCATGTGAGTTTGCGCTAGTGACAGCAAACGGATTTTTTATATCTTTCCAGAGGTTCTCGAACTACAACCGGCTGGTAAGGACCACGGCTTGGATCCTTAGATTCGTCCGACGATGCCGCGGCCAGTATAGCGACCGTGAGAAGTATGGACTCACGGCAAACGAATGCGCCAACGCGGAGCGCATATTGATCCGGCAGGCGCAAAGTGAAGCGTTCTCCGGAGAAGAGAGGGACAAAGCTGGAAGGATCTCGAAAGAAGGCAGCCAATTGCGAGGGCTGTCCCCGTATTTCGACAAGGATGGAGTCATGCGTGTAAAGGGATGGATCGACGCCGCCGCTTGTGTGCCATACAGCGCCCGGCGCCCCATTATACTGTCCCACAGACACACGCTGACGGTGATGGTAGTACACCACTACCACCAGAAGATGGGTCATCAGAACCACGATGCGACCATAGGCGAGATACGGAAGAAGTTCTGGATAACGAACTTACGGAGGCTGCTACGGAAGGTGGTGGCTGACTGCCAGATCTGAAAGCTGCGGAGGGCACAGCCGATGCAGCCAATAATGGGTCCTTTGCCAGGAGACCGACTGGAGGCCAACGGATGGCCATTCAAGCACACGGGCTTGGATTATTTTGGACCGTTGCACGTGAAGATTGGACGTCGCATCGAGAAGAGGTGGGTGGCACTGTTCACCTGCCTAACCACGAGAGCCATCCATTTGGAGATGGCCCATGATTTATCTACGGATTCCTGTATCATCGCTATGAGGAATTTCTTGAGCCGGCGAGGACCGGTGGTCAAGATTAGGAGCGATAATGGAAAAAACTTCGTTGGAGCCAATCGAGAGGCCAGGAGATTCGACGAGGTTTTCGAGCCAGAGAGGATCCAGGGCGAACTGTCGTCCAAAGGAATCGAGTGGATTTTCAACTGCCCAGCGAACCCAGCTGAGGGTGGCGCCTGGGAAAGGACACATACGATGAGGGAGCTGGCTCCCTGCCAGTTACTGTGGATCAGGAGGCTCCACTGACTCCCAACGACCTGCGCCGAGGAGACTTAGTGTTCATCTGCGATCCGGCCATATCACGTCGAGAGTGGAAACGAGGAATCGTGGAGGAGGTGTTCACTGGAGTAGTTGGAGTGCCCAGGCGAGCAGCGGTACGGACTGACGATCGAGCCAGGATGATTCGTCCCGCTTCGAAGCTAGCTGTACTGGATGTGGTGAATGCGGCTGCTTCACGGGGGCGGGGATGTCCCGGAACGGATAAGCTAACCCGCTAGAATATCGATAGTCAGTCAGTCAGTATTCGGTATTTGAATTATGTATGTAATTGGCCACACTGTTTATGGCCAAAAGCTTAGTTAAGTTCGGCGCCTCGATTTATTCCGATCGGCGATCCCAGCAGAGAAGGAGGAGAAACTGCGGTATGTAAAGGAAACTAGGTTGAGGTTAATTCTAAGATTGTACTACTCCTCAACAGAATAAAACTCGCTCTAACGCTATAAGCTCAGTACAACACTTTAAGTCCGAGTGTTGGATACGCTACAGGAACTGGTATTTCTTGTTTCGGTGGAGCACGGCGGAGTTAGATGGCAACTCCCGGGATTTGGATCGGCGTCAAGGAGAAATGAGGAGGAATGATTAGGAATGAAAAGAAATAAAGTGGAATGAGCTGGAATGAGAAGAAATACGGAGGAATGAAGAGGAATAAGGAGGAATGAGGAGGAATAAGGACGAATAAGGAGCAATGAGTAGGAATAAAAAGGAATGAGAAGGAATAAGGAGAATTCAGGAGGAAACAGGAGGAATGAGGAGAAATGAGGAGGAATAAGAAGGAATGATGAGGATTAAGGAGAAATAAGGAGGAATTAGGGAAATTAAGGAATAAGGAGGAATAAGGACGAATAAGGAGGAATGATTAGGAATAAGGAGGAATGAGGAGGATTGATGAGAAATGAGGAGAAATAGCGAGGAATAAGGGGGAATAAGGAAGTATCAGGAGGAATAAGAAGGAATGAGAAAAAATGAGGAAGAATATGGAGAAATGAGGAGGAATAAGGAGGAATGAGGAAGAATGAGAAGGAATAAGGAGAAATAAGGAGGAATGAGGAAGACTGAGGAAGAATGAGGAGGTATAATTAGGAATGAGGAGAAATAAGGGGAAATGAGGAGGAATGAGTAGGAATAAGAAGGAATGAGGAGGAATAAGGTGGAATAAAACGGAATGAAGAGAAATAAGGAAGGAATGAGGGAGAATGAGGTGGAATAAGAAGGAATGAGGAGTAATGAGGACGTATAAGGAGGAAAGAGGAGGAACGAGGAGGAATGAAGAAAAATAAGGAGGAAAGAGAAGGAATAAGGAAGAATAAGGAGGAATAAGGAGGAATGAGGTGGAATAAGTTGGAACGAGGAGGACTGAGGAGGAATGGGGAGGTATAAAGAGGAATAAGGAGGAATAAGGAGGAATAAGGAGGAATAAGGAGGAATAAGGAGGAATAAGGAGGAATAAGGAGGAATAAGGAGGAATAAGGAGGAATGAGGAAAAATGAGGAGGAAAGAGGAAGAATAAGGAGGAATGCGGAGCCATAAGGAGGAAAAAGGACGAATATGGAGGAATGAGTAGGAATAAGAAGGAATGGGGACGATTGATGAGTAATGAGGAGGAATAACGAGGAATAAGGGGGAATAAGTAGGGACGAGGAGGAATAAGGAGGAATGAGGAGGAATGATTAGGAATATGGCGGACTAAGAAGGAATGAGCAGGAATGAGGAAGAATATGAAGGAATGAGGAGGAATAAGGAGGAATGAGGAGAAATAAGGAGGAATAAGGAGGAATGAGGAGAAATAAAGTGGAACGAGGAGGACTGAGGAGGAATGGGGAGGTATAAAGAGGAATAAGGAGGAATAAGGAGGAATAAGGAGGAATAAGGAGGAATGAGGAGAAGTGAGGAGGAAACAGGAAGAATAAGGAGGAATGCCGAGGCATAAGGAGGAATAAGGACGAATATGGAGGAATGAGTAGGAATAAGAAGGAATGGGGACGATTGATGAGAAGGAATAACGAGGAATAAGGGGGAATAAGTAAGGACGAGGAGGAATAAAGAGGAATGAGGAGGAATAATTTGGAATAAGGAGCAATAAGAAGGAATGAGAAGAAATAAGGAGGAATGAGGAGGACTGAAGGGAAATGAGGAACTATGAAGAGGAATGAGGAGGAATAAGGCGGAATGAGGAGGAATAAGGAGGAATTAGGAGGAATGAGCAGTATTTATGAGAAATGAGGATGAATAACGAGGAATAAGGGGGAATAAGAAAAAATGAGGAGGAATAATAAGGAATGAAGAGGACTAAGGCGGAATGAAGAGAAATAAGGAAGAATTATAAGGAATAAGGAGGAATGATAAGAAATAAGAAGGAATAATGGGAAATGAGGAGGAATGATTAGTAATGAGAAGAAATAAAGTGGAATGAGCAGGAATGAGGAAAAATACGGAGGAATAAAAAGGAGTGAGAAGGAATAAGGAGATTTCAGGAGGAATAAGAAGGAATGAGGAGGAATAAGGAGAAATAAGAAGGAATTAGGGAAATTAAGGAAAAAGGAGAAATAAGGAGGAATACTTATGAATAAGGAGGAATAAGAAGGAATGGGAAGGAATGAGGAAGAATATGAAGGAATGAAGAGGAATGAGGACGATTGAGGAGGAATACGGAGGATTGAGTAGGGATAAGGAGGAATGAGGAGGATTGATGAGAAATGAGGAGGAATAGCGAGGAATAACGGGGAATAAGGAAGAATCAGGAGGAATAAGAAGGAATGAGAAAAAATGAGGAAGAATGTGGAGAAATGAGGAGGAATAAGGAGGAATGAGGAAGAATGAGAAAGAATACGGAGAAATAAGGAGGAATTAGGAGGACTGAGGAAGAATGAGGAGAAACGAGGAGGAATAAAACGGAATGAAGAGGAATAAGGAAGATAAAGGAGGAATATGGAGGAATGAGGAAGAATAAGGAGGAATGAGGAGGAATGAGGATGAATAAGGACGAATTAGGAGGAATGAGTTGGAATAAGGAGGAATAAGGAGGATTGATGACAAATGAGGATGAATAACGAGGAATAAGGGGAATACGGAAGAATGACGAGGCATAATAAGGAATGAATAGGACTAATAGGGAAATGAAGAAATAAGGAGGAATGAGGGGGAATAATTAAGAATAAGGAGGAATGAGGAGGAATAAGGAGAAATAAGGAGGACTGAGGGGAAATGAGGAGGTATAATTGGGAATGAGGAGAAATAAGGAGAAATGAGGAGGAATGAGGAGGAATAAGAAGGAATGAATGGAACGAGGAGGAATAAGGTGGAATAAAACGGAATGAAGAGAAATAAGGAAGGAATAAGGACGAATTAGGAGGAATGAGTTGGAATAAGGAAGGAATGAAGAGAATTGATGAGAAATAAGGAGGAATAACGAGGAATAAGGGGGAATAAGGAAGGACGAGGAGGAATAAGGAGGAATGAGGAGAAATAATTAGGAATAAGGAGCAATAAGAAGGAATGAGAAGAAATAAGGAGGATTGAGGGGGAATGAGGAACTATGAAGAGGAATGAGGAGGAATAAGGAGGAATTAGGAGGAATGAGAAGGAACGGGGAGGAATAAGGAGGAAAAAACCGGAATGAGGAGGAATGAGGAAGAATACGGAGGAATGAGGAGGTATAAGGAGAAATAAATAGGAGTTAGGGAAATGAAGGAATAAGGAGGAATGATGAGGAATAAGGAAGGAATGAGGAGGATTGATGACAAATGAAGATGAATAACGAGGAATAAGGGGGAATAATTAGGAATGAAGACTAAGGCGGAATAAGGAGAAAAAAGGAGGAATGAGGAATAATGATTAGGAATGAGGAGGAATGATTAGAAATAAGAAGGATTAAGGAAAAATGAGGAGGAATGATTAGGAATCAGAAGAAATAAAGTGGAATGAGCAGGAATGAGGAGAAATACGGAGGAATAAAAAGGAATGAGAAGGAATAAGGAGAAATCAGGAGGAATAAGAAGAAATAAGGAGGAATTAGGGAAATGAAGGAATAAGAAGGAATGAGGAAGAATGAGGAGGAATACGGAGGAATGCTTAGGAATATGGAAGAATAAGAAGGAATGATAATTCAGGAGGAATAAGGAGGAATGAGGACGAATAAGAAGAAATAATTAGGAATTAGGGAAATGAAGGAATAAGGAGGAATGAGGGGAAAAAAGGAGGAATGCTTAGGAATTAGGAAGAATAAGAAGGAATTAGAAGAAATGAGGAAGAATATGGAGGAATGAGGAGGAATAAGGAGGAAAGAGGAGGAATAAGGAGGAATGAGGAGGAATAAGGAGAAATAAGGAGGAATGAGGAGGACTGAGGAGGAATGAGAAGGATGAAGAGGAATGAGCAGGAATGCGGAGGAATGAGGAGGAATGAGGAGGAATAAGGAGGAATGAGGAGGAACGGGGAGAAATAAGGAAGAATAAAACGGAATGAGGAAGAATTAGGAGGAATGAGGAGGAATAAAAAGGAATGAGGAGGAATAAGGAAGAATGAGGAGGAATAAGGATGAATAAGGAGGAATGAGGAGGAATGATTAGGAATAAGGAGGAATGATTAGGAATAAGAAGGAATAAGGTGAAATGAGGAGGAATGATTAGGAAAGAGAAGAGTATTTAGGAATGAAGAGGACTAAATCGGAATGAGGAGAAATTAGGAGGAATGAGGAGGAATGATTAGGAATAAGGAGGAATGATTAGAAATAAGAAGGAATAAGGAGAAATGAGGAGGAATGATTAGGAATCAGAAGAAATAAAGTGGAATGAGCAGGAATGAGGAGAAGTACGAATGAATAAAAAGGAATGAGAAGGAATAAGGAGAAATCAGGAGGAATAAGAAGAAATAAGGAGGAATTAGGGAAATGAAGACATAAGGAGGAATGAGGAAGAATGAGGAGGAATAAGGAGGAATGCTTAGGAATATGGAAGAATAAGAAGGAATGAGAAGGAATGAGGAAGAATATGGAGGAATGAGGAGGAATAAGGAGGAAAGAGGAGGAATAAGGAGGAATGAGGAGGGATAAGGAAAAATAAGGAGAACTGCGGAGGACTGAGGAGGAATGAGAAGGATGAAGAGGAATAAGGAGGAATAAGGAGAAATGAGGAGGAATGAAGAGGAATGAGGAGGAATGAGGAGGAATGAAGAGGAATAAGGAGGAATGAGGAGGAACAGGGAGAAATAAGGAAGAATAAAACGGAATGAGGAAGAATTAGGAGGAATGAGGAGGAATAAAAAGGAATGAGGAGGAATAAGGAAGAATGAGGAGGAATAAGGATGAATAAGGAGGAATGAGGAGGAATGATTAGGAATAAGGAGGAATGATTAGGAATAAGAAGGAATAAGGTGAAATGAGGAGGAATGATTAGGAAAGAGAAGAGTATTTAGGAATGAAGAGGACTAAATCGGAATGAGGAGAAATTAGGAGGAATGAGGAGGAATGATTAGGAATAAGGAGGAATGATTAGAAATAAGAAGGAATAAGGAGAAATGAGGAGGAATGATTAGGAATCAGAAGAAATAAAGTGGAATGAGCAGGAATGAGGAGAAGTATGGATGAATAAAAAGGAATGAGAAGGAATAAGGAGAAATCAGGAGGAATAAGAAGAAATAAGGAGGAATTAGGGAAATTAAGAAATAAGGAGGAATGAGGAAGAATGAGGAGGAATAAGGAGGAATGCTTAGGAATATGGAAGAATAAGAAGGAATGAGAAGGAATGAGGAAGAATATGGAGGAATGAGCAGGAATAAGGAGGAAAGAGGAGGAATAAGGAGGAATGAGGAGGAATAAGGAAAAATAAGGAGAACTGCGGAGGACTGAGGAGGAATGAGAAGGATGAAGAGGAATAAGGAGAAATGAGGAGGAATGAGGAGGAATGAGGAGGAATGAGGAGGAATAAGGAAAAATGTGGAGGAACGAGGAGGAATAAGGAGGAATGAGGAGGAATGAGGAGGAATGAGGAGGAATGAGGAGGAATGAGGAGGAATAAAAAGAAATGAGGAGGAATAAGGAGGAATGAGGAGGAATAAGGAGGAATGAGGAGAAATAAGGAGGATTGAAGAGGAATAATTAGGAATAAGGAGGAATGATTAGGAATAAGAAGGAATAAGGTGAAATGAGGAGGAATGATTAGGAAAGAGAAGAGTATTTAGGAATGAAGAGGACTAAATCGGAATGAGGAGAAATTAGGAGGAATGAGGAGGAATGATTAGGAATAAGGAGGAATGATTAGAAATAAGAAGGAATAAGGAGAAATGAGGAGGAATGATTAGGAATCAGAAGAAATAAAGTGGAATGAGCAGGAATGAGGAGAAGTATGGATGAATAAAAAGGAATGAGAAGGAATAAGGAGAAATCAGGAGGAATAAGAAGAAATAAGGAGGAATTAGGGAAATGAAGACATAAGGAGGAATGAGGAAGAATGAGGAGGAATAAGGAGGAATGCTTAGGAATATGGAAGAATAAGAATGAATGAGAAGGATTGAGGAAGAATATGGAGGAATGAGGAGGAATAAGGAGGAAAGAGGAGGAATAAGGAGGAATGAGGAGGGATAAGGAAAAATAAGGAAAACTGCGGAGGACTGAGGAGGAATGAGAAGGATGAAGAGGAATAAGGAGGAATAAGGAGAAATGAGGAGGAATGAAGAGGAATGAGGAGGAATGAGGAGGAATGAGGAGGAATAAGGAGGAATGAGGAGGAATGAGGAGGAATAAGAAGGAATGAATGGAACGAGGAGGAATAAGGTGGAATAAAACGGAATGAAGAGAAATAAGGAAGGAATAAGGACGAATTAGGAGGAATGAGTTGGAATAAGGAAGGAATGAAGAGAATTGATGAGAAATAAGGAGGAATAACGAGGAATAAGGGGGAATAAGGAAGGACGAGGAGGAATAAGGAGGAATGAGGAGAAATAATTAGGAATAAGGAGCAATAAGAAGGAATGAGAAGAAATAAGGAGGATTGAGGGGGAATGAGGAACTATGAAGAGGAATGAGGAGGAATAAGGAGGAATTAGGAGGAATGAGAAGGAACGGGGAGGAATAAGGAGGAAAAAACCGGAATGAGGAGGAATGAGGAAGAATACGGAGGAATGAGGAGGTATAAGGAGAAATAAATAGGAGTTAGGGAAATGAAGGAATAAGGAGGAATGATGAGGAATAAGGAAGGAATGAGGAGGATTGATGACAAATGAAGATGAATAACGAGGAATAAGGGGGAATAATTAGGAATGAAGACTAAGGCGGAATAAGGAGAAAAAAGGAGGAATGAGGAATAATGATTAGGAATGAGGAGGAATGATTAGAAATAAGAAGGATTAAGGAAAAATGAGGAGGAATGATTAGGAATCAGAAGAAATAAAGTGGAATGAGCAGGAATGAGGAGAAATACGGAGGAATAAAAAGGAATGAGAAGGAATAAGGAGAAATCAGGAGGAATAAGAAGAAATAAGGAGGAATTAGGGAAATGAAGGAATAAGAAGGAATGAGGAAGAATGAGGAGGAATACGGAGGAATGCTTAGGAATATGGAAGAATAAGAAGGAATGATAATTCAGGAGGAATAAGGAGGAATGAAGACGAATAAGAAGAAATAATTAGGAATTAGGGAAATGAAGGAATAAGGAGGAATGAGGGGAAAAAAGGAGGAATGCTTAGGAATTAGGAAGAATAAGAAGGAATTAGAAGAAATGAGGAAGAATATGGAGGAATGAGGAGGAATAAGGAGGAAAGAGGAGGAATAAGGAGGAATGAGGAGGAATAAGGAGAAATAAGGAGGAATGAGGAGGACTGAGGAGGAATGAAAAGGATGAAGAGGAATGAGCAGGAATGCGGAGGAATGAGGAGGAATGAGGAGGAATAAGGAGGAATGAGGAGGAACGGGGAGAAATAAGGAAGAATAAAACGGAATGAGGAAGAATTAGGAGGAATGAGGAGGAATAAAAAGGAATGAGGAGGAATAAGGAAGAATGAGGAGGAATAAGGATGAATAAGGAGGAATGAGGAGGAATGATTAGGAATAAGGAGGAATGATTAGGAATAAGAAGGAATAAGGTGAAATGAGGAGGAATGATTAGGAAAGAGAAGAGTATTTAGGAATGAAGAGGACTAAATCGGAATGAGGAGAAATTAGGAGGAATGAGGAGGAATGATTAGGAATAAGGAGGAATGATTAGAAATAAGAAGGAATAAGGAGAAATGAGGAGGAATGATTAGGAATCAGAAGAAATAAAGTGGAATGAGCAGGAATGAGGAGAAGTACGGATGAATAAAAAGGAATGAGAAGGAATAAGGAGAAATCAGGAGGAATAAGAAGAAATAAGGAGGAATTAGGGAAATGAAGACATAAGGAGGAATGAGGAAGAATGAGGAGGAATAAGGAGGAATGCTTAGGAATATGGAAGAATAAGAAGGAATGAGAAGGAATGAGGAAGAATATGGAGGAATGAGGAGGAATAAGGAGGAAAGAGGAGGAATAAGGAGGAATGAGGAGGGATAAGGAAAAATAAGGAGAACTGCGGAGGACTGAGGAGGAATGAGAAGGATGAAGAGGAATAAGGAGGAATAAGGAGAAATGAGGAGGAATGAAGAGGAATGAGGAGGAATGAGGAGGAATGAGGAGGAATAAGTAGGAATGAGGAGGAACAGGGAGAAATAAGGAAGAATAAAACGGAATGAGGAAGAATTAGGAGGAATGAGGAGGAATAAAAAGGAATGAGGAGGAATAAGGAAGAATGAGGAGGAATAAGGATGAATAAGGAGGAATGAGGAGGAATGATTAGGAATAAGGAGGAATGAGGAGGAATAAGAAGGAATAAGGTGAAATGAGGAGGAATGATTAGGAAAGAGAAGAGTATTTAGGAATGAAGAGGACTAAATCGGAATGAGGAGAAATTAGGAGGAATGAGGAGGAATGATTAGGAATAAGGAGGAATGATTAGAAATAAGAAGGAATAAGGAGAAATGAGGAGGAATGATTAGAAATCAGAAGAAATAAAGTGGAATGAGCAGGAATGAGGAGAAGTACGGATGAATAAAAAGGAATGAGAAGGAATAAGGAGAAATCAGGAGGAATAAGAAGAAATAAGGAGGAATTAGGGAAATGAAGGAATAAGGAGGAATGAGGAAGAATGAGGAGGAATAAGGAGGAATGCTTAGGAATATGGAAGAATAAGAAGGAATGAGAAGGAATGAGGAAGAATATGGAGGAATGAGGAGGAATAAGGAGGAAAGAGGAGGAATAAGGAGGAATGAGGAGGAATAAGGAAAAATAAGGAGAACTGCGGAGGACTGAGGAGGAATGAGAAGGATGAAGAGGAATAAGGAGAAATGAGGAGGAATGAGGAGGAATGAGGAGGAATGAGGAGGAATAAGGAAAAATGTGGAGGAACGAGGAGGAATAAGGAGGAATGAGGAGGAATGAGGAGGAATGAGGAGGAATAAAAAGGAATGAGGAGGAATAAGGAGGAATGAGGAGGAATGAGGAGGAATAAAAAGGAATGAGGAGGAATAAGGAGGAATAAGGAGGAATGAGGAGAAATAAGGAGGATTGAAGAGGAATAATTAGGAATAAGGAGAAATGATTAGGAATAAGAAGGAATAAGGAGAAATAAAGAGGAATGATTAGGAAGAGAAGAAATAAAGTGGAATGAGCAGGAATGAGGAGAAATACTGAGGAATAAAAAGGAATGAGGAGGAATAAGGAGAATTTAGGAGGAATAAGGAGGAATGAGGAGGAATAAGGTGAAATAAGAAGGAATGAGAAGGAATGACGAAGAATATGGTTGAATGAGGAGGAATAAGGAGGAATGAGGAGGAATACGGAGGAATAAGGAAGATTAAGGAGAAATAAGAAGGAATTAGGGAAATGAAGGAATAAGGAAGGAATAAGGAAGAATGAGGAGGAATAAGGACGAATAAGGAGGAATGAGTAGGAATAAGTAGGAATGAGAAGGAATGATGAGGAATAAGGAGAATTCGGGAGGAATAAGGATGAATAAGGAGGAATAAGGTGAGATAAGGAGGAATTAAAAATATTAAGGAATAGGGAGAAATAAGAAGGAATGCTTAGAAATAAGGAGGAATAAGAAGGAATGAGGAAGAATGTGGAGGAATGAGGAGTAATAGGGAGGAATGAGTAGGAATACGGAGGAATGAAAGGAATGAGGAGGATTAAGGAGAAATAAAGAGGAATTAGGGAAATGATGTAATAAGGAGGAATGAGGAGGAATAAGGACGTATAAGGAGGAATGAGTAGGAATAAGGAGGAATGAGAAGGACTGAGGAGGAATAAGGAGGAATAAGGAGAAATGAGGAGGAATAATTAGGAATAAGGAGCAATAAGAAGGAATGAGAATGAATAAGGAGGAATGAGGAGGACTGAGGAGGAATGAGGAACTATGAAGAGGAATGAGGAGGAATAAGGCGGATTGAGGAGGAATGAGGAGGAATTAGGAGGAATGAGTAGGAACGGGGAGGAATAAGGAGGAATATAACGGAATGAGGAGGAATGAGGAAGAATTAGGAAGATTGAGGAGGTATAAGGAGGAATGAGTAAGAATAGGGAGGAAAAAGGAGGAATAAGGAATAATAAGGAGGAATGAAAAGGAATGAGGAGGAATAACGAGGATTGAGGAGGAATGAGGAGGAATTAGAAGGAATGAGGAGGATTAAGGAGAAATAAGGAGGAATTATGGAAATTAAGGAATAAGGAGGAATAAGGACGAATAAGGAGGAATGAGTAGGAATAAGGAGGAATGAGGAGGATTGATGAGAAATGAGGAGGAATAGCGAGGAATAACGGGGAATAAGGAAAAATCAGGAGGAATAAGAAGGAATGAGAAAAAATGAGGAAGAATATGGAGAAATGAGGAGGAATAAGGAGGAATGAGGAAGAATGAGAAAGAATACGGAGAAATAAGGAGGAATGAGGAGGACTGAGGAAGAATGAGGAGAAACGAGGAGGAATAAAACGGAATGAAGAGGAATAAGGAAGATAAAGGAGGAATATGGAGGAATGAGGAAGAATAAGGAGGAATGAGGAGGAATGAGGAGGAATGAGGAGGAATGAGGAGGAATGAGGAGGAATGAGGAGGAATGAGGAGGAATGAGGAGGAATAAGGAAAAATGTGGAGGAACGAGGAGGAATAAGGAGGAATGAGGAGGAATGAAAAGGAATGAGGAGGAATAAAAAGGAATGAGGAGGAATAAGGAGGAATGAGGAGGAATAAGGAGGAATGAGGAGAAATAAGGAGGATTGAAGAGGAATAATTAGGAATAAGGAGAAATGATTAGGAATAAGAAGGAATAAGGAGAAATAAAGAGGAATGAGTAGGAAGAGAAGAAATAAAGTGGAATGAGCAGGAATGAGGAGAAATACTGAGGAATAAAAAGGAATGAGGAGGAATAAGGAGAATTTAGGAGGAATAAGGAGGAATGAGGAGGGATAAGGTGAAATAAGAAGGAATGAGAAGGAATGACGAAGAATATGGTTGAATGAGGAGGAATAAGGAGGAATGAGGAGGAATACGGAGGAATAAGGAGGAATAAGGATGAATAAGGAGGAATGAGGAGGAATGATTAGGAATAAGGAGGAATGATTAGGAATAAGAAGGAATAAGGTGAAATGAGGAGGAATGATTAGGAAAGAGAAGAGTATTTAGGAATGAAGAGGACTAAATCGGAATGAGGAGAAATTAGGAGGAATGAGGAGGAATGATTAGGAATAAGGAGGAATGATTAGAAATAAGAAGGAATAAGGAGAAATGAGGAGGAATGATTAGGAATCAGAAGAAATAAAGTGGAATGAGCAGGAATGAGGAGAAGTACGGATGAATAAAAAGGAATGAGAAGGAATAAGGAGAAATCAGGAGGAATAAGAAGAAATAAGGAGGAATTAGGGAAATGAAGGAATAAGGAGGAATGAGGAAGAATGAGGAGGAATAAGGAGGAATGCTTAGGAATATGGAAGAATAAGAAGGAATGAGAAGGAATGAGGAAGAATATGGAGGAATGAGGAGGAATAAGGAGGAAAGAGGAGGAATAAGGAGGAATGAGGAGGAATAAGGAAAAATAAGGAGAACTGCGGAGGACTGAGGAGGAATGAGAAGGATGAAGAGGAATAAGGAGAAATGAGGAGGAATGAGGAGGAATGAGGAGGAATGAGGAGGAATAAGGAAAAATGTGGAGGAACGAGGAGGAATAAGGAGGAATGAGGAGGAATGAGGAGGAATGAGGGGGAATAAAAAGGAATGAGGAGGAATAAGGAGGAATGAGGAGGAATGAGGAGGAATAAAAAGGAATGAGGAGGAATAAGGAGGAATAAGGAGGAATGAGGAGAAATAAGGAGGATTGAAGAGGAATAATTAGGAATAAGGAGAAATGATTAGGAATAAGAAGGAATAAGGAGAAATAAAGAGGAATGATTAGGAAGAGAAGAAATAAAGTGGAATGAGCAGGAATGAGGAGAAATACTGAGGAATAAAAAGGAATGAGGAGGAATAAGGAGAATTTAGGAGGAATAAGGAGGAATGAGGAGGAATAAGGTGAAATAAGAAGGAATGAGAAGGAATGACGAAGAATATGGTTGAATGAGGAGGAATAAGGAGGAATGAGGAGGAATACGGAGGAATAAGGAAGATTAAGGAGAAATAAGAAGGAATTAGGGAAATGAAGGAATAAGGAAGGAATAAGGAAGAATGAGGAGGAATAAGGACGAATAAGGAGGAATGAGTAGGAATAAGTAGGAATGAGAAGGAATGATGAGGAATAAGGAGAATTCGGGAGGAATAAGGATGAATAAGGAGGAATAAGGTGAGATAAGGAGGAATTAAAAATATTAAGGAATAGGGAGAAATAAGAAGGAATGCTTAGAAATAAGGAGGAATAAGAAGGAATGAGGAAGAATGTGGAGGAATGAGGAGTAATAGGGAGGAATGAGTAGGAATACGGAGGAATGAAAGGAATGAGGAGGATTAAGGAGAAATAAAGAGGAATTAGGGAAATGATGTAATAAGGAGGAATGAGGAGGAATAAGGACGTATAAGGAGGAATGAGTAGGAATAAGGAGGAATGAGAAGGACTGAGGAGGAATAAGGAGGAATAAGGAGAAATGAGGAGGAATAATTAGGAATAAGGAGCAATAAGAAGGAATGAGAATGAATAAGGAGGAATGAGGAGGACTGAGGAGGAATGAGGAACTATGAAGAGGAATGAGGAGGAATAAGGCGGATTGAGGAGGAATGAGGAGGAATTAGGAGGAATGAGTAGGAACGGGGAGGAATAAGGAGGAATATAACGGAATGAGGAGGAATGAGGAAGAATAAGGAAGATTGAGGAGGTATAAGGAGGAATGAGTAAGAATAGGGAGGAAAAAGGAGGAATAAGGAATAATAAGGAGGAATGAAAAGGAATGAGGAGGAATAACGAGGATTGAGGAGGAATGAGGAGGAATTAGAAGGAATGAGGAGGATTAAGGAGAAATAAGGAGGAATTATGGAAATTAAGGAATAAGGAGGAATAAGGACGAATAAGGAGGAATGAGTAGGAATAAGGAGGAATGAGGAGGATTGATGAGAAATGAGGAGGAATAGCGAGGAATAACGGGGAATAAGGAAAAATCAGGAGGAATAAGAAGGAATGAGAAAAAATGAGGAAGAATATGGAGAAATGAGGAGGAATAAGGAGGAATGAGGAAGAATGAGAAAGAATACGGAGAAATAAGGAGGAATTAGGAGGACTGAGGAAGAATGAGGAGAAACGAGGAGGAATAAAACGGAATGAAGAGGAATAAGGAAGATAAAGGAGGAATATGGAGGAATGAGGAAGAATAAGGAGGAATGAGGAGGAATGAGGAGGAATGAGGAGGAATGAGGAGGAATGAGGAGGAATGAGGAGGAATGAGGAGGAATAAGGAAAAATGTGGAGGAACGAGGAGGAATAAGGAGGAATGAGGAGGAATGAAAAGGAATGAGGAGGAATAAAAAGGAATGAGGAGGAATAAGGAGGAATGAGGAGGAATACGGAGGAATAAGGAAGATTAAGGAGAAATAAGAAGGAATTAGGGAAATGAAGGAATAAGGAAGGAATAAGGAAGAATGAGGAGGAATAAGGACGAATAAGGAGGAATGAGTAGGAATAAGTAGGAATGAGAAGGAATGAGGAGGAATAAGGAGAATTCGGGAGGAATAAGGATGAATGAGGAGGAATAAGGTGAGATAAGGAGGAATTAAAAATATTAAGGAATAAGGAGAAATAAGAAGGAATGCTTAGGAATAAGGAGGAATAAGAAGGAATGAGAAGGAATGAGGAAGAATGTGGAGGAATGAGGAGTAATAGGGAGGAATGAGTAGGAATACGGAGGAATGAAAGGAATGAGGAGGATTAAGGAGAAATAAGGAGGAATTAGGGAAATGAAGGAATAAGGAGGAATGAGGAGGAATAAGGACGTATAAGGAGGAATGAGTAGGAATAAGGAGGAATGAGAAGGACTGAGGAGGAATAAGGAGGAATAAGGAGAAATGAGGAGGAATAATTAGGAATAAGGAGCAATAAGAAGGAATGAGAATGAATAAGGAGGAATGAGGAGGACTGAGGAGGAATGAGGAACTATGAAGAGGAATGAGGAGGAATAAGGCGGATTGAGGAGGAATGAGGAGGAATTAGGAGGAATGAGTAGGAACGGGGAGGAATAAGGAGGAATATAACGGAATGAGGAGGAATGAGGAAGAATAAGGAAGATTGAGGAGGTATAAGGAGGAATGAGTAAGAATAGGGAGGAAAAAGGAGGAATAAAACGAAATGTGGACGAATAAGGAAGAAAAAGGAGGAATAAGGAGGAATAAGGAATAATAAGGAGGAATGAAAAGGAATGAGGAGGAATAACGAGGATTGAGGAGGAATGAGGAGGAATTAGAAGGAATGAGGAGGATTAAGGAGAAATAAGGAGGAATTATGGAAATTAAGGAATAAGGAGGAATAAGGACGAATAAGGAGGAATGAGTAGGAATAAGGAGGAATGAGGAGGATTGATGAGAAATGAGGAGGAATAGCGAGGAATAACGGGGAATAAGGAAAAATCAGGAGGAATAAGAAGGAATGAGAAAAAATGAGGAAGAATATGGAGAAATGAGGAGGAATAAGGAGGAATGAGGAAGAATGAGAAAGAATACGGAGAAATAAGGAGGAATTAGGAGGACTGAGGAAGAATGAGGAGAAACGAGGAGGAATAAAACGGAATGAAGAGGAATAAGGAAGATAAAGGAGGAATATGGAGGAATGAGGAAGAATAAGGAGGAATGAGGAGGAATGAGGAGGAATGAGGAGGAATGAGGAGGAATGAGGAGGAATGAGGAGGAATGAGGAGGAATGAGGAGGAATAAGGAAAAATGTGGAGGAACGAGGAGGAATAAGGAGGAATGAGGAGGAATGAAAAGGAATGAGGAGGAATAAAAAGGAATGAGGAGGAATAAGGAGGAATGAGGAGGAATAAGGAGGAATGAGGAGAAATAAGGAGGATTGAAGAGGAATAATTAGGAATAAGGAGAAATGATTAGGAATAAGAAGGAATAAGGAGAAATAAAGAGGAATGATTAGGAAGAGAAGAAATAAAGTGGAATGAGCAGGAATGAGGAGAAATACTGAGGAATAAAAAGGAATGAGGAGGAATAAGGAGAATTTAGGAGGAATAAGGAGGAATGAGGAGGGATAAGGTGAAATAAGAAGGAATGAGAAGGAATGACGAAGAATATGGTTGAATGAGGAGGAATAAGGAGGAATGAGGAGGAATACGGAGGAATAAGGAAGATTAAGGAGAAATAAGAAGGAATTAGGGAAATGAAGGAATAAGGAAGGAATAAGGAAGAATGAGGAGGAATAAGGACGAATAAGGAGGAATGAGTAGGAATAAGTAGGAATGAGAAGGAATGAGGAGGAATAAGGAGAATTCGGGAGGAATAAGGATGAATGAGGAGGAATAAGGTGAGATAAGGAGGAATTAAAAATATTAAGGAATAAGGAGAAATAAGAAGGAATGCTTAGGAATAAGGAGGAATAAGAAGGAATGAGAAGGAATGAGGAAGAATGTGGAGGAATGAGGAGTAATAGGGAGGAATGAGTAGGAATACGGAGGAATGAAAGGAATGAGGAGGATTAAGGAGAAATAAGGAGGAATTAGGGAAATGAAGGAATAAGGAGGAATGAGGAGGAATAAGGACGTATAAGGAGGAATGAGTAGGAATAAGGAGGAATGAGAAGGACTGAGGAGGAATAAGGAGGAATAAGGAGAAATGAGGAGGAATAATTAGGAATAAGGAGCAATAAGAAGGAATGAGAATGAATAAGGAGGAATGAGGAGGACTGAGGAGGAATGAGGAACTATGAAGAGGAATGAGGAGGAATAAGGCGGATTGAGGAGGAATGAGGAGGAATTAGGAGGAATGAGTAGGAACGGGGAGGAATAAGGAGGAATATAACGGAATGAGGAGGAATGAGGAAGAATAAGGAAGATTGCGGAGGTATAAGGAGGAATGAGTAAGAATAGGGAGGAAAAAGGAGGAATAAAACGAAATGTGGACGAATAAGGAAGAAAAAGGAGGAATAAGGAGGAATAAGGAATAATAAGGAGGAATGAAAAGGAATGAGGAGGAATAACGAGGATTGAGGAGGAATGAGGAGGAATTAGAAGGAATGAGGAGGATTAAGGAGAAATAAGGAGGAATTATGGAAATTAAGAAATAAGGAGGAATAAGGACGAATATGGAGGAATGAGTAGGAATAAGGAGGAATGAGGAGGATTGATGAGAAATGAGGAGGAATAGCGAGGAATAACGGGGAATAAGGAAGAATCAGGAGGAATAAGAAGGAATGAGAAAAAATGAGGAAGAATATGGAGAAATGAGGAGGAATAAGAAGGAATGAGGAAGAATGAGAAAGAATACGGAGAAATAAGGAGGAATTAGGAGGACTGAGGAAGAATGAGGAGAAACGAGGAGGAATAAAACGGAATGAAGAGGAATAAGGAAGATAAAGGAGGAATATGGAGGAATGAGGAAGAATAAGGAGGAATGAGGAGAAATGAGGATGAATAAGGACGAATTAGGAGGAATGAGTTGGAATAAGGAGGATTGATGACAAATGAGGATGAATAACGAGGAATAAGGGGAATACGGAAGAACGAAAAGGACTAATAGGGAAATGAAGAAATAAGGAGGAATGAGGGGGAATAAGGAGGAATAAGGAGGAATGAGGAGGAATAAGGAGAAATAAGGAGGACTGAGTAGGACTGAGGGGGAATGAGGAGGTATAATTGGGAATGAGGAGAAATAAGGAGAAACGAGGAGGAATAAGAAGAAATGCATGGAACGAGGAGGAATAAGGTGGAATAAAACGGAATGAAGAGAAATAAGGAAGGAATAAGGACGAATTAGGAGGAATGAGTTGGAATAAGGAAGGAATGAGGAGAATTGATGTGAAATAAGGAGGAATAACGAGGAATAAGGGGGAATAAGGAAGGACGAGGAGGAATAAGGAGGAATGAGGAGAAATAATTAGGAATAAGGAGCAATAAGAAGGAATGAGAAGAAATAAGGAGGACTGAGGGGGAATGAGGAACTATGAAGAGGAATGAGGAGGAATAAGGAGGAATTAGGAGGAATGAGAAGGAACGGGGAGGAATAAGGAGGAAAAAACCGGAATGAGGAGGAATGAGGAAGAATACGGAGGAATGAGGAGGTATAAGGAGAAATAAATAGGAGTTAGGGAAATGAAGGAATAAGGAGGAATGATGAGGAATAAGGAAGGAATGAGGAGGATTGATGACAAATGAAGATGAATAACGAGGAATAAGGGGGAATAATTAGGAATGAAGAGGACTAAGGCGGAATAAGGAGAAATAAGGAGGAATGAGGAATAATGATTAGGAATGAGGAGGAATGATTAGAAATAAGGAGGATTAAGGAAAAATGAGGAGGAATGATTAGGAATCAGAAGAAATAAAGTGGAATGAGCAGGAATGAGGAGAAATACGGAGGAATAAAAAGGAATGAGAAGGAATAAAGAGAATTCAGGAGGAATAAGGAGGAATGAGGGGAAAAAAGGAGGAATGCTTAGGAATTAGGAAGAATAAGAAGGAATGAGAAGAAATGAGGAAGAATATGGAGGAATGAGGAGGAATAAGGAGGAAAGAGGAGGAATAAGGAGGAATGAGGAGGAATAAGGAGAAATAAGGAGGAATGAGGAGGACTGAGGAGGACTGTGGAGGAATGAGAAGGATGAAGAGGAATGAGCAGGAATGCGGAGGAATGAGGAGGAATGAGGAGGAATAAGGAGGAATGAGGAGGAACGGGGAGAAATAAGGAGGAATAAAACGGAATGAGGAAGCATTAGGAGGAATGAGGAGGAATAAAAAGGAATGAGGAGGAATAAGGAAGAATGAGGAGGAATAAGGATGAATAAGGAGGAATGAGGAGGAATGATTAGGAATAAGGAGGAATGATTAGGAATAAGAAGGAATAAATGAAATGAGGAGGAATGATTAGGAAAGAGAAGAGTATTTAGGAATGAAGAGGACTAAATCGGAATGAGGAGAAATTAGGAGGAATGAGGAGGAATGATTAGGAATAAGGAGGAATGATTAGAAATAAGAAGGAATAAGGAGAAATGAGGAGGAATGATTAGGAATCAGAAGAAATAAAGTGGAATGAGCAGGAATGAGGAGAAGTACGGATGAATAAAAAGGAATGAGAAGGAATAAGGAGAAATCAGGAGGAATAAGAAGAAATAAGGAGGAATTAGGGAAATGAAGGAATAAGGAGGAATGAGGAAGAATGAGGAGGAATAAGGAGGAATGCTTAGGAATATGGAAGAATAAGAAGGAATGAGAAGGAATGAGGAAGAATATGGAGGAATGAGGAGGAATAAGGAGGAAAGAGGAGGAATAAGGAGGAATGAGGAGGAATAAGGAAAAATAAGGAGAACTGCGGAGGACTGAGGAGGAATGAGAAGGATGAAGAGGAATAAGGAGAAATGAGGAGGAATGAGGAGGAATGAGGAGGAATGAGGAGGAATGAGGAGGAATAAGAAGAAATGCATGGAACGAGGAGGAATAAGGTGGAATAAAACGGAATGAAGAGAAATAAGGAAGGAATAAGGACGAATTAGGAGGAATGAGTTGGAATAAGGAAGGAATGAGGAGAATTGATGTGAAATAAGGAGGAATAACGAGGAATAAGGGGGAATAAGGAAGGACGAGGAGGAATAAGGAGGAATGAGGAGAAATAATTAGGAATAAGGAGCAATAAGAAGGAATGAGAAGAAATAAGGAGGACTGAGGGGGAATGAGGAACTATGAAGAGGAATGAGGAGGAATAAGGAGGAATTAGGAGGAATGAGAAGGAACGGGGAGGAATAAGGAGGAAAAAACCGGAATGAGGAGGAATGA
The DNA here is from genome assembly GCA_035046265.1 of Drosophila bunnanda. Taxonomy (NCBI): domain Eukaryota; kingdom Metazoa; phylum Arthropoda; class Insecta; order Diptera; family Drosophilidae; genus Drosophila; species Drosophila bunnanda. The sequence goes on along the minus strand of JAWNOB010000034.1, from coordinate 120,298 downwards.
GGAAGAATACGGAGGAATGAGGAGGTATAAGGAGAAATAAATAGGAGTTAGGGAAATGAAGGAATAAGGAGGAATGATGAGGAATAAGGAAGGAATGAGGAGGATTGATGACAAATGAAGATGAATAACGAGGAATAAGGGGGAATAATTAGGAATGAAGAGGACTAAGGCGGAATAAGGAGAAATAAGGAGGAATGAGGAATAATGATTAGGAATGAGGAGGAATGATTAGAAATAAGGAGGATTAAGGAAAAATGAGGAGGAATGATTAGGAATCAGAAGAAATAAAGTGGAATGAGCAGGAATGAGGAGAAATACGGAGGAATAAAAAGGAATGAGAAGGAATAAAGAGAATTCAGGAGGAATAAGGAGGAATGAGGGGAAAAAAGGAGGAATGCTTAGGAATTAGGAAGAATAAGAAGGAATGAGAAGAAATGAGGAAGAATATGGAGGAATGAGGAGGAATAAGGAGGAAAGAGGAGGAATAAGGAGGAATGAGGAGGAATAAGGAGAAATAAGGAGGAATGAGGAGGACTGAGGAGGACTGTGGAGGAATGAGAAGGATGAAGAGGAATGAGCAGGAATGCGGAGGAATGAGGAGGAATGAGGAGGAATAAGGAGGAATGAGGAGGAACGGGGAGAAATAAGGAGGAATAAAACGGAATGAGGAAGAATTAGGAGGAATGAGGAGGAATAAAAAGGAATGAGGAGGAATAAGGAAGAATGAGGAGGAATAAGGATGAATAAGGAGGAATGAGGAGGAATGATTAGGAATAAGGAGGAATGATTAGGAATAAGAAGGAATAAATGAAATGAGGAGGAATGATTAGGAAAGAGAAGAGTATTTAGGAATGAAGAGGACTAAATCGGAATGAGGAGAAATTAGGAGGAATGAGGAGGAATGATTAGGAATAAGGAGGAATGATTAGAAATAAGAAGGAATAAGGAGAAATGAGGAGGAATGATTAGGAATCAGAAGAAATAAAGTGGAATGAGCAGGAATGAGGAGAAGTACGGATGAATAAAAAGGAATGAGAAGGAATAAGGAGAAATCAGGAGGAATAAGAAGAAATAAGGAGGAATTAGGGAAATGAAGGAATAAGGAGGAATGAGGAAGAATGAGGAGGAATAAGGAGGAATGCTTAGGAATATGGAAGAATAAGAAGGAATGAGAAGGAATGAGGAAGAATATGGAGGAATGAGGAGGAATAAGGAGGAAAGAGGAGGAATAAGGAGGAATGAGGAGGAATAAGGAAAAATAAGGAGAACTGCGGAGGACTGAGGAGGAATGAGAAGGATGAAGAGGAATAAGGAGAAATGAGGAGGAATGAGGAGGAATGAGGAGGAATGAGGAGGAATAAGGAAAAATGTGGAGGAACGAGGAGGAATAAGGAGGAATGAGGAGGAATGAGGAGGAATGAGGAGGAATAAAAAGGAATGAGGAGGAATAAGGAGGAATGAGGAGGAATGAGGAGAAATAAGGAGGATTGAAGAGGAATAATTAGGAATAAGGAGAAATGATTAGGAATAAGAAGGAATAAGGAGAAATAAAGAGGAATGATTAGGAAGAGAAGAAATAAAGTGGAATGAGCAGGAATGAGGAGAAATACTGAGGAATAAAAAGGAATGAGGAGGAATAAGGAGAATTTAGGAGGAATAAGGAGGAATGAGGAGGAATAAGGTGAAATAAGAAGGAATGAGAAGGAATGACGAAGAATATGGTTGAATGAGGAGGAATAAAAAGGAATGAGGAGGAATACGGAGGAATAAGGAAGATTAAGGAGAAATAAGAAGGAATTAGGGAAATGAATTAATAAGGAAGAATGATGAGGAATAAGGACGAATAAGGAGGAATGAGTAGGAATAAGTAGGAATGAGAAGGAATGAGGAGGAATAAGGAGAATTCGGGAGGAATAAGGATGAATGAGGAGGAATAAGGTGAGATAAGGAGGAATTAAAAATATTAAGGAATAAGGAGAAATAAGAAGGAATGCTTAGGAATAAGGAGGAATAAGAAGGAATGAGAAGGAATGAGGAAGAATGTGGAGGAATGAGGAGTACTAGGGAGGAATGAGTAGGAATACGGAGGAATGAAAGGAATGAGGAGGATTAAGGAGAAATAAGGAGGAATTAGGGAAATGCAGGAATAAGGAGGAATGAGGAGGAATAAGGACGTATAAGGAGGAATGAGTAGGAATAAGGAGGAATGAGAAGGACTGAGGAGGAATAAGGAGGAATAAGGAGAAATGAGGAGGAATAATTAGGAATAAGGAGCAATAAGAAGGAATGAGAATGAATAAGGAGGAATGAGGAGGACTGAGGAGGAATGAGGAACTATGAAGAGGAATGAGGAGGAATAAGGCGGATTGAGGAGGAATGAGGAGGAATTAGGAGGAATGAGTAGGAACGGGGAGGAATAAGGAGGAATATAACGGAATGAGGAGGAATGAGGAAGAATGAGGAGGAATAAGGATGAATAAGGAGGAATGAGGAGGAATGATTAGGAATAAGGAGGAATGATTAGGAATAAGAAGGAATACATGAAATGAGGAGGAATGATTAGGAAAGAGAAGAGTATTTAGGAATGAAGAGGACTAAATCGGAATGAGGAGAAATTAGGAGGAATGAGGAGGAATGATTAGGAATAAGGAGGAATGATTAGAAATAAGAAGGAATAAGGAGAAATGAGGAGGAATGATTAGGAATCAGAAGAAATAAAGTGGAATGAGCAGGAATGAGGAGAAGTACGGATGAATAAAAAGGAATGAGAAGGAATAAGGAGAAATCAGGAGGAATAAGAAGAAATAAGGAGGAATTAGGGAAATGAAGGAATAAGGAGGAATGAGGAAGAATGAGGAGGAATAAGGAGGAATGCTTAGGAATATGGAAGAATAAGAAGGAATGAGAAGGAATGAGGAAGAATATGGAGGAATGAGGAGGAATAAGGAGGAAAGAGGAGGAATAAGGAGGAATGAGGAGGAATAAGGAAAAATAAGGAGAACTGCGGAGGACTGAGGAGGAATGAGAAGGATGAAGAGGAATAAGGAGAAATGAGGAGGAATGAGGAGGAATGAGGAGGAATGAGGAGGAATAAGGAAAAATGTGGAGGAACGAGGAGGAATAAGGAGGAATGAGGAGGAATGAGGAAGAATGAGGAGGAATAAAAAGGAATGAAGAGGAATAAGGAGGAATGAGGAGGAATAAGGAAGAATGAGGAGGAATGAGGAGAAATAAGGAGGATTGAAGAGGAATAATTAGGAATAAGGAGAAATGATTAGGAATAAGAAGGAATAAGGAGAAATAAAGAGGAATGATTAGGAAGAGAAGAAATAAAGTGGAATGAGCAGGAATGAGGAAAAATACTGAGGAATAAAAAGGAATGAGGAGGAATAAGGAGAATTTAGGAGGAATAAGGAGGAATGAGGAGGAATAAGGTGAAATAAGAAGGAATGAGAAGGAATGACGAAGAATATGGTTGAATGAGGAGGAATAAGGAGGAATGAGGAGGAATACGGAGGAATAAGGAAGATTAAGGAGAAATAAGAAGGAATTAGGGAAATGAAGGAATAAGGTAGAATGAGGAGGAATAAGGACGAATAAGGAGGAATGAGTAGGAATAAGTAGGAATGAGAAGGAATGAGGAGGAATAAGGAGAATTCGGGAGGAATAAGGATGAATGAGGAGGAATAAGGTGAGATAAGGAGGAATTAAAAATATTAAGGAATAAGGAGAATGCTTAGGAATAAGGAGGAATAAGAAGGAATGAGAAGGAATGAGGAAGAATGTGGAGGAATGAGGAGTAATAGGGAGGAATGAGTAGGAATACGGAGGAATGAAAGGAATGAGGAGGATTAAGGAGAAATAAGGAGGAATTAGGGAAATGCAGGAATAAGGAGGAATGAGGAGGAATAAGGACGTATAAGGAGGAATGAGTAGGAATAAGGAGGAATGAGAAGGACTGAGGAGGAATAAGGAGGAATAAGGAGAAATGAGGAGGAATAATTAGGAATAAGGAGCAATAAGAAGGAATGAGAATGAATAAGGAGGAATGAGGAGGACTGAGGAGGAATGAGGAACTATGAAGAGGAATGAGGAGGAATAAGGCGGATTGAGGAGGAATGAGGAGGAATTAGGAGGAATGAGTAGGAACGGGGAGGAATAAGGAGGAATATAACGGAATGAGGAGGAATGAGGAAGAATAAGGAAGATTGAGGAGGTATAAGGAGGAATGAGTAAGAATAGGGAGGAAAAAGGAGGAATAAAACGAAATGTGGACGAATACGGAAGAAAAAGGAGGAATAAGGAGGAATAAGGAATAATAAGGAGGAATGAAAAGGAATGAGGAGGAATAACGAGGATTGAGGAGGAATGAGGAGGAATTAGAAGGAATGAGGAGGATTAAGGAGAAATAAGGAGGAATTATGGAAATTAAGGAATAAGGAGGAATAAGAACGAATAAGGAGGAATGAGTAGGAATAAGGAGGAATGAGGAGGATTGATGAGAAATGAGGAGGAATAGCGAGGAATAACGGGGAATAAGGAAGAATCAGGAGGAATAAGAAGGAATGAGAAAAAATGAGGAAGAATATGGAGAAATGAGGAGGAATAAGGAGGAATGAGGAAGAATGAGAAAGAATACGGAGAAATAAGGAGGAATTAGGAGGACTGAGGAAGAATGAGGAGAAACGAGGAGGAATAAAACGGAATGAAGAGGAATAAGGAAGATAAAGGAGGAATATGGAGGAATGAGGAAGAATAAGGAGGAATGAGGAGGAATGAGGATGAATAAGGACGAATTAGGAGGAATGAGTTGGAATAAGGAGGATTGATGACAAATGAGGATGAATAACGAGGAATAAGGGGAATACGGAAGAATGACGAGGCATAATAAGGAATGAAGAGGACTAATAGGGAAATGAAGAAATAAGGAGGAATGAGGGGGAATAAGGAGGAATAAGGAGGAATGAGGAGGAATAAGGAGAAATAAGGAGGACTGAGTAGGACTGAGGGGGAATGAGGAGGTATAATTGGGAATGAGGAGAAATAAGGAGAAACGAGGAGGAATGAGGAGGAATAAGAAGGAATGAATGGAACGAGGAGGAATAAGGTGGAATAAAACGGAATGAAGAGAAATAAGGAAGGAATAAGGACGAATTAGGAGGAATGAGTTGGAATAAGGAAGGAATGAGGAGAATTGATGAGAAATAAGGAGGAATAACGAGGAATAAGGGGGAATAAGGAAGGACGAGGAGGAATAAGGAGGAATGAGGAGAAATAATTAGGAATAAGGAGCAATAAGAAGGAATGAGAAGAAATAAGGAGGACTGAGGGGGAATGAGGAACTATGAAGAGGAATGAGGAGGAATAAGGAGGAATTAGGAGGAATGAGAAGGAACGGGGAGGAATAAGGAGGAAAAAACCGGAATGAGGAGGAATGAGGAAGAATACGGAGGAATGAGGAGGTATAAGGAGAAACAAATAGGAGTTAGGGAAATGAAGGAATAAGGAGTGTTGGGGGGGCGAATCCTTCCAGGTGAGTCCTTAAACTTGGCCAATAGGTCCCACGTCGCAAACGGTGCAATAACCCGTCGGGGTTCGAAATAGAAAAATATAGCGGGGGCGTCGTGGGGTAGCGTCAGCTTTATTCGGCTTCATACATAAGACTCACTTAACATAACTTAACATAAAGCCGAGCTCCCGGTCGCTTTGCCTCGTTAAAGCGAGAGCGGGAGATCGGTGGTGCTCGGAGTGTGAGCGCAAGGCGGGGGACAGAAAGCTCGCTCCTGAACCGAGGCGGCACAGTGGGCCCCTCACGTAAACATCCTGCCCCCCCTTGCAATCACTCGGATTGCTAAATGGTCGTTGCCGCGGTCATCAGGGTATCCTGGCGAGCGGCGGAAAAAATGCCGTGGAGTGGCTGAGGGCGTCCGGGGTGCTGCTGCCGGTTGCCGAGAAGGGGCGACGGCGTCCCGAGACCGGCGCGCATTCTGCCGAGGCCGGCGCGTCGACAATGGTCGCTCGGATAGGTGGAGCAAGGTGTGATGGTCCTGGCCGCACGTTTTGCAGCAATCCCCTCGCCGGCATGCTCCGTCCGAATGCTCGTGGGCCAGACAGCTCGGACAGTAGCGGTTAGCCAGTACTGCCTGAAGCCGCTTCTCAGCGCTCAGGTGCAAAAAACGGCGGCATTTTCGCAGTGGGTGGATCCCCCGGCAGACTCGGCAACGGTAGGACAAAGTACCTCGAGTACATCTGCCCTCTTGTGCGATAGCGGTGCGTGGACGCGGAGACATCGTGCTGGGTCTGACTGCCGGAATGAACACCGCATGGTGCGGAAGATAGTAGGAAGCTGAATGGCTTGTTGGAGAAACTTCTTTCATGTGACCCAAGTCGAGGTATTCTTGAATTACTGCGTCATACCGGGCCTTTAGGGGGGGGTCTTTTTTAAGGCGTTGCTCGTTACGCAGGAACTGGGCCAGGGCGAGCGATCGTGAGGACGCTAGTTCGGAACCCATGTGCTCGGGGTCACGCAGGGGGAGCGTCACGACATACTTGCCACCCTCATTCCTCAGAGTAGTCTGGACAAAATTGCGCTCGCCGACCTCATCAGCTTCCGGGACGATACGTGTGGGGCTTTCCTCCACCTCCCAGAATTTTGTGAGAAGCTGGTCCAGCGAATCGTCTTGGCTGCAAGCCACTCGTGTGGAGAAGGCACTCACACTGCGGGGGGAGGCAGGAGACAAAGGGCCTGTCAGCACCCATCCAAAAATAGTCTCCTGTCCGAGGAGCGACCCGCAGATGTTAGTTTTGAAGTTGCCAAGGAGGATAGACGGCAGAATATCGGCTCCTATCAGTACGTCAATTTGGGAGCTCTCGAAGAACTTGGGGTCCGCCAAGGGGACGTCGGGCAGCCCCTTTAGAAGATCACGCGGAATCGGGTACGATGGCAGGGTGCCAGCCAGTTGCGGCAGCACATATGCTGCAGTCTCTAATTGTAACCCGGGTCTGGCAGGTGACCGAATTGAAAAGTGGCATAATTTGGTAGACTGCGCAGAAATGGACTGATTAAGGCCGGAGATTTGGGCTTGAATTGTCTTGAAAGGGAGCTTAATCAAGTTGAACAGCCTTTCCGTGATGAAAGTCGCTTCGGACCCTGAGTCTATTAAGGCTCGTGCTTGGAAATTGCACCCGAGATGACACACGTTAATGAGGGCGGTGCCCAATAGGACGGCTCCCGAACCAGAAGCGAAGCACACTTGTACATCAGAATGTTCGTCTGAGCCACCGGAACCGCTGGGAGTGGATTCGGGTTGGTGTCTCGTTGACGCCGACGGACTTGGAGCGGTTGCGAAGGGGTTACCGCGGTGAAGAAGAGTGTGATGCCGGCTATGGCAGATAGAGCAGCTGTGGGCACTCGTGCAGTCCCGTTGCTGATGCCCTCGTGCGAAACAGTTTAGGCAGAGCTGCTTCCTCTTGATATAGTCGGAGTGACCACTCACATCCATTTCAAGAAAACGTGGACATAATCGAGCAGGATGATTCTCGCCAGGACAGAGATCGCACCCCTTGGGGGCAGAAGCCACTCGGGTCTCGTACGAGTTGAGCCTGCGAATTGGCGCGCTCGTGGGTGCCGATCTCGGCGGAACTGGCCCGGATCCGCTAGGCCTAACGTCGTCGATGGCCTCCAGGGTGCGATGACGCTCTGTCAAAAAGACATCTAACTCCTTCCATGTTGGAATTTCGGCTTTATTGTGGATGGATTGCTCCCACAGCGAAAGTGTGATTTTGGGAAGCTTGGTGGACACCATATAGACCAGAATACAATCCCAAGCTTCGACTTGAATCGAAGACATCTCTAAGGCTGCCAGGCAGCTTTGAATTGTGCCCTGCAGATCCTTCAGCGCGACTCCGGATTCCTGAGGCACAGCCTGGATATTGAAGAGGATCTTTAACTGGCTGTTGACCAGCAACCGTCGATTTTCGAAGCGTTCGGAGAGGCTTCGCCATGCTGAGGCGAACCCTTCATTGGTGAGGGGGGCCTTGGACACGATGGCATTCGCGTCGCCACTGGTCTTGGAAAGGAGGTGGAACAACTTCTCAACCGGGGTGATACGAGAGTTGTGTATGTAAATCGCCGTGAACAGGTCTCTAAAAGTGGGCCAACGAAGATAGTCGCCCGCGAAAACCTCTGTGTCCACTGGTGGCAAACGACACCCGCTGGGAGCGGGTGTGTGGACACTATTAGCCGCCCAATCAGACTGAGAGGCGGCTTGTGAAATTGTTTCCTCAAGTTTGGCAACACACTTCGAATAGACGGAATAGCAGTAGCTGTACTTTGACTCCAGCACTGTCGAGGTGTCCGCGCCGTCGTCTGACGCGGAGAGCAGTTCGGAGCAGCTCTCATAACTTTTCTCCACCTTTTCCCACAGGGCCCTAATTTGGTCCCTATGGACTTTACACATGAAGGGGGAAAATTGTTCAGTCTCCGGTGTGCCCGGGGTGTGGAGATTCGCCTCGAATTGACTGACACGGTCTGTTGTGGCAATAAATCGTTTGAGAGCGACGTCTATCGCATTTTGTGCCATTTTGACTACTGACCGAGTTAATCTAGGCGAGGACCCAGATAGTGTGTCGACGGATTCGTCGCTCCTTGCTCTTGGAATGGCAGCGGTAGCCTTTGGCTTCAGTTGAGACGCCCGCGGGGATGCGGATTGGGACCTATCCAAACGGATGGAGGGAATCGGACGCGGTTTCTTATCGTCTCCCGTGGGCATTCTAGGAAGCAAACGCTGCTGATCAGTGCTTGCCAATTGTCGAGCGGGAGGACGGTCACACTAAACGCAATCGAATGGAGGTACTAAGTGTAGATACGTATTTATTGTTAATTATTGAGATGGGGATGTATCTGAGCCCAGGCCGCCACGTACGGGTCGGGTTTCTGCAAACAAATCAAAGGAATCAGAATTAAATCAATCAGTGAGATTTTGATGAGTGCAGCATTGGACGGGTGGAATTAATAATCAACTCAGTTCGTAGTCTCGGGAAACTAAAGCTCGCCTATATGATGGCGAGAGTTTAAGCGGCAACAACAACACGCACGGCTTCTGCGGCGGCGAAGTGGATGAGAAATAATAAATAAACAACCCCAGCGCTGTGGATTTAATTGTTCCCAACCGAGGAGCTGGACTTAAAAGCTCGGTTCTTGGTCGCGGAGAAAAACTCGCTGTGTTATGCCGACGGCGAGCGGTGCTGATATGATGGCCGGAAATTAAGGGGCAACAACAACACGCACGGCTTCTGCGGCGGCGAAGTGGATGAGATATAATAAATAAACAGAACAAGCGCAGTTGCACCGGTGCGGATTGAATTTGGATGTTGGTTATGCAAGTATTCGTCGGACAAATGTTAATGTCGTACACTGCAAGCCGCAAATGTTTAATTATTCCAATCCGAGGAGCTGGACTTAAAGTTCTGTTCTTGGTCGCGAATAAAAGTCGCGCTGCGTTATGCCGACGGCAAGCAAAACAGCAACGACAACACGGCCTCTGCGACGGCGAAATTGAAAAAGAATTAAACACTCGCGGTTGCGTAGGAACTTTATTTGTGACGTTTGGCTCACTTTAGATTTACTTAATAGTTGGTTTTAATATTATATGGGTTTGTGTTATTTATTTTTTATATTTTGTTATTCCTGAAATCGGAGGTAGAAAATATCATACATATATGGAATTATTAAATTGGAGTATGGGTAGGAGCTTGTGTTGGCACAGTGGAGCGTCGAGGAGTGGACTGTATTAAGCTGCGCGAACAGAAAATTGTGTATGGAGACGGCACAAAAAATCAAATCTGGCGGCAGCGGTAGCCTGTTCTGCGAACAGAGTAAAACTCCCGAAAACAGCGCACACCAGCGGCCCGATATAATATATATATATATTATAGATATATATATATATATATATATATAATATATATAATAATTGCTTTTGTCCGCTACACTTATTTTACTGTTCACTATCTATGCACGGATCGGTGTGCATATGTACACATGTATGTGCAAAAAAAGTTCGCCGTTGTATGGCTACACATAGGCCTCGGCCGTTGGCAAGCTGATGGGCAACGGAAAATGGAAGAGACGACGAGGAAAATGGCAACGCACACAAGCGGTCGCCGATCGAAATTTTCGCGGAACGGAGGCGAATGGAAATGGTAATTCTTCACTGCCTTGGTGTCAGGAAAACTCGGACTGGGAGTTGACACGCAAAAGAAGGAAATATCTGCAAGAGTGCGACCGAAATTGTGTGTTCGGCCCACTGTTGCAGATCGACAGTGAAGATAGGCGAAGAAGGAAATGTTGTACTTATCTTGGCGGATATTTGCCGGTGATTTGGAGGATATCCTTCATCAAAATCCGGCTCGAAGGACCAAATGTTGGGGGGGCGAATCCTGCCAGGTGAGTCTTAAAATTGTGTGTTCGGCCCACTGTTGCAGATCGACAGTGAAGATAGGCGAAGAAGGAAATGTTGTGCGGATATTTGCCGGTGATTTGGAGGATATCCTTCATCAAAATCCGGCTCGAAGGACCAAAGTGTTGGGGGGGCGAATCCTGCCAGGTGAGTCCTTAAACTTGGCCAATAGGTCCCACGTCGCAAACGGTGCAATAACCCGTCGGGGTTCGAAATAGAAAAATATAGCGGGGGCGTCGTGGGGTAGCGTCAGCTTTATTCGGCTTCATACATAAGACTCACTTAACATAACTTAACATAAAGCCGAGCTCCCGGTCGCTTTGCCTCGTTAAAGCGAGAGCGGGAGATCGGTGGTGCTCGGAGTGTGAGCGCAAGGCGGGGGACAGAAAGCTCGCTCCTGAACCGAGGCGGCACAGTGGGCCCCTCACGTAAACAAGGAGGAATGATGAGGAATAAGGAAGGAATGAGGAGGATTGATGACAAATGAAGATGAATAACGAGGAATAAGGGGGAATAATTAGGAATGAAGAGGACTAAGGCGGAATAAGGAGAAATAAGGAGGAATGAGGAATAATGATTAGGAATGAGGAGGAATGATTAGAAATAAGAAGGATTAAGGAAAAATGAGGAGGAATGATTAGGAATCAGAAGAAATAAAGTGGAATGATCAGGAATGAGGAGAAATACGGAGGAATAAAAAGGAATGAGAAGGAATAAGGAGAATTCAAAAGGAATAAGGAGGAATGAGGGGAAAAAAGGAGGAATGCTTAGGAATTAGGAAGAATAAGAAGGAATGAGAAGAAATGAGGAAGAATATGGAGGAATGAGGAGGAATAAGGAGGAAAGAGGAGGAATAAGGAGGAATGAGGAGGAATAAGGAGAAATAAGGAGGAATGAGGAGGACTGAGGAGGACTGAGGAGGAATGAGAAGGATGAAGAGGAATGAGCAGGAATGCGGAGGAATGAGGAGGAATGAGGAGGAATAAGGAGGAATGAGGAGGAACGGGGAGAAATAAGGAGGAATAAAACGGAATGAGGAAGAATTAGGAGGAATGAGGAGGAATAAAAAGGAATGAGGAGGAATAAGGAAGAATGAGGAGGAATAAGGATGAATAAGGAGGAATGAGGAGGAATGATTAGGAATAAGGAGGAATGATTAGGAATAAGAAGGAATAAATGAAATGAGGAGGAATGATTAGGAAAGAGAAGAGTATTTAGGAATGAAGAGGACTAAATCGGAATGAGGAGAAATTAGGAGGAATGAGGAGGAATGATTAGGAATAAGGAGGAATGATTAGAAATAAGAAGGAATAAGGAGAAATGAGGAGGAATGATTAGGAATCAGAAGAAATAAAGTGGAATGAGCAGGAATGAGGAGAAGTACGGATGAATAAAAAGGAATGAGAAGGAATAAGGAGAAATCAGGAGGAATAAGAAGAAATAAGGAGGAATTAGGGAAATGAAGGAATAAGGAGGAATGAGGAAGAATGAGGAGGAATAAGGAGGAATGCTTAGGAATATGGAAGAATAAGAAGGAATGAGAAGGAATGAGGAAGAATATGGAGGAATGAGGAAATAAGGAGGAAAGAGGAGGAATAAGGAGGAATGAGGAGGAATAAGGAAAAATAAGGAGAACTGCGGAGGACTGAGGAGGAATGAGAAGGATGAAGAGGAATAAGGAGAAATGAGGAGGAATGAGGAGGAATGAGGAGGAATGAGGAGGAATGAGGAGGAATAAGGAAAAATGTGGAGGAACGAGGAGGAATAAGGAGGAATGAGGAGGAATGAGGAGGAATGAGGAGGAATAAAAAGGAATGAGGAGGAATAAGGAGGAATGAGGAGAAATAAAGAGGAATGATTAGGAAGAGAAGAAATAAAGTGGAATGAGCAGGAATGAGGAGAAATACTGAGGAATAAAAAGGAATGAGGAGGAATAAGGAGAATTTAGGAGGAATAAGGAGGAATGAGGAGGAATAAGGTGAAATAAGAAGGAATGAGAAGGAATGACGAAGAATATGGATGAATGAGGAGGAATAAGGAGGAATGAGGAGGAATACGGAGGAATAGGGAAGATTAAGGAGAAATAAGAAGGAATTAGGGAAATGAAGGAATAAGGAAGAATGAGGAGGAATAAGGACGAATAAGGAGAAATGAGTAGGAATAAGTAGGAATGAGAAGGAATGAGGAGGAATAAGGAGAATTCGGGAGGAATAAGGATGAATGAGGAGGAATAAGGTGAGATAAGGAGGAATTAAGGAAATTAAGGAATAAGGAGAAATAAGAAGGAATGCTTAGGAATAAGGAGGAATAAGAAGGAATGAGAAGGAATGAGGAAGAATGTGGAGGAATGAGGAGTAATAGGGAGGAATGAGTAGGAATACGGAGGAATGAAAGGAATGAGGAGGATTAAGGAGAAATAAGGAGGAATTGAGGAAATTAAGGAATAAGAAGGAATGAGGAGGAATAAGGACGTATAAGGAGGAATGAGTAGGAATAAGGAGGAATGAGAAGGACTGAGGAGGAATAAGGAGGAATAAGGAGAAATGAGGAGGAATAATTAGGAATAAGGAGCAATAAGAAGGAATGAGAATGAATAAGGAGGAATGAGGAGGACTGAGGAGGAATGAGGAACTATGAAGAGGAATGAGGAGGAATAAGGCGGATTGAGGAGGAATGAGGAGGAATTAGGAGGAATGAGTAGGAACGGGGAGGAATAAGGAGGAATATAACGGAATGAGGAGGAATGATGAAGAATAAGGAAGATTGAGGAGGTATAAGGAGGAATGAGTAAGAATAGGGAAAAAAAGGAGGAATAAAACGAAATGTGGACGAATAAGGAAGAAAAAGGAGGAATAAGGAGGAATAAGGAATAATAAGGAGGAATGAAAAGGAATGAGGAGGAATAACGAGGATTGAGGAGGAATGAGGAGGAATTAGAAGGAATGAGGAGGAATAAGGAGAAATAAGGAGGAATGAGGAGGACTGAGGAGGAATGAGAAGGATAAAGAGGAATGAGCAGGAATAACGAGGAATGAGGAGGAACGGGGAGGAATAGGGAGAATAAAACGGAATGAGGAAGAATTAGGAGGAATGAGAAGGAATGAGGAGGAATAAAAAGGAATGAGGAGGGATAAGGAGGAATGATTACGAATAAGAAGGAATAAGGAGAAATGAGGAGGAATGATTAGGAATGAGAAGAAATAAAGTGGAATGAGCAGGAATGAGAAGAAATACTGAGGAATAAAAAGGAATGAAAAGTAATAAGGAGAATTCAGGAGGAATAAGGAGGAATGAGGAGGAATAAGGTGAAATAAGAAGGAAAAATGGAAATTAAGGAATAAGGAGGAATGCTTAGGAATAAGGAGGAATAAGAAGGAATGAGAAGGAATGACGAAGAATATGGATGAAAAAGGGAGGAATAAGGAGGAATGAGGAGGAATACGGAGGAATTAGGAAGATTAAGGAGAAATAAGAAGGAATTAGGGAAATGAAGGAATAAGGAAGAATGAGGAGGAATAAGGACGAATAAGGAGGAATGAGTAGGAATAAGTAGGAATGAGAAGGAATGAGGAGGAATAATGAGAATTCAGGAGGAATGAGGAGGAATAAGGAGAGATAAGGAGGAATTAAGGAAATTAAGGAATAAGGAGATATAAGGAGGAATGCTTAGGAATAAGGAGGAATAAAAAGGAATGAGAAGGAATGAGGAAGAATGTGGAGGAATGAGGAGGAATAAGGAGGAATGAGTAGGAATACGGAGGAATGAGGAGGATTAAGGAGAAATATGGAGGAATTAGGGAAATGAAGGAATAAGGAGGAATGAGGAGGAATAAGGACGAATAAGGAGGAATGAGAAGGAATAAGGAGAAATGAGAAGGACTGAGGAGGAATAAGGAGGAATAAGGAGAAAAGAGGAGGAATGATTAGGAATAAGGAGAAATAAGAAGGAATGAGAATGAATAAGGAGGAATGAGGAGGACTGAGGGGGAATGAGGAATTATGAAGAGGAATGAGGAGGATTGAGGAGGAATTAGGAGGAATGAGTAGGAACGGGGAGGAATAAGTTGGAATATAACGGAATGAGGAGGAATGAGGAAGAATAAGGAAGAATGAGGAGGTATAAGGAGAAATAAATTAGGGAAATGAAGGAATAAGGAGGAATGAGGAGGAATGAGGAGAAATAATGAGGAATGAGGAGGAATAGGGAGGAAAAAGGAGGAATAAAACGAAATGTGGACGAATAAGGAAGAAAAAGGAGCAATAAGGAATAATAAGGAGGAATGAGGAGGAATGAGGAGGAATGAGGAGGAATAACGAGGATTGGGGAGGAATGAGGAGGAATTAGAAGGAATGAGGAGGAATAAGGAGAAATAAGGAGGAATTAGGGAAATTAAGGAATAAGGAGAAATAAGGAGAAATGCTTAGGAATAAGGAGGAATAAGAAGGAATGAGAAGGAATGACGAAGAATATGGATAAAAAAGGGAGGAATAAGGAGGAATGAGGAGAAATACGGAGGAATTAGGAAGATTTAGGAGAAATAAGAAGGAATTAGGGAAATGAAGGAATAAGGAAGAATGAGGAGGAATAAGGACGAATAAGGAGGAATGAGTAGGAATAAGTAGGAATGAGAAGGAATGAGGAGGAATAATGAGAATTCAGGAGGAATGAGGAGGAATAAGGAGAGATAAGGAGGAATTAAGGAAATTAAGGAATAAGGAGATATAAGGAGGAATGCTTAGGAATAAGGAGGAATAAGAAGGAATGAGAAGGAATGAGGAAGAATGTGGAGGAATGAGGAGGAATAAGGAGAAATGAGTAGGAATACGGAGGAATGAGGAGGATTAAGGAGAAATATGGAGGAATTAGGGAAATGAAGGAATAAGGAGGAATGAGGAGGAATAAGGACGAATAAGGAGGAATGAGAAGGAATAAGGAGAAATGAGAAGGACTGAGGATGAATAAGGAGGAATAAGGAGAAAAGAGGAGGAATGATTAGGAATAAGGAGAAATAAGAAGGAATGAGAAGAAATGAGGAAGAATATGGATGAATGAGGAGGAATAAGGATGAATGAGGAGGAATATGGAGGAATGAGAAGGATTAAGGAAAAATAAGAAGGAATTAGGGAAATGAAGGAATAAGGAAGAATGAGGAGGAATAAGGACGAATAAGGAGGAATTAGGGAAATTCAGGAATAAGGAGAAATAAGGAGTTATGCTTAGGAATAAGGAGGAATAAGAAGGAATGAGAAGGAATGAGGAAGAATATGGAGGAATGAGGAGGAATAAGGAGGAATGAGTAGGAATACGGAGGAATGAGGAGGAATGAGGAGGATTAAGGAGAAATAAGGAGGAATAAGTAGGAATAAGGAGGAATAAGGAGGAATAAGGAGGAATTAGGGAAATGAAGGAATAAGGAGGAATGAGGAGGAATGAGAAGGAATAAAGACGAATAAGGAGGAATGAGTAGGAATAAGGAGGAATGAGAAGGACTGATGAGGAATAAGGAGAAATGTGGAGGAATGACTAGGAATAAGGAGCATTAAGAAGGAAAGAGAAGGAATAAGGAGGAATGAGGAGGAATAAGGAGGAATGAGGAGGAAAGATTAGGAATGTGGAGGACTATGGAGGAATTAAAAGGAATGAGGAAGAATATGGAGAAATGAGAAGGAATAAGGAGAATTCAGGAATATAAGGAGGAATGAGGAGGAATAAGAAGAAATAAGGAGGAATTAGGGAAATGAAGGAATAAGGAGGAATGAGGAGGAATAAGGAGGAATAAGAAGGAATAAGGAGGAATGCTGAGGAATAAGGAAGAATAAGAAGGAATGAGGAAGAATATCGAGGAATGAGGAGGAATAACGAGGAATGAGGAAGAATAAGGAGGAAAGAGGAGGAATAAAAAGGAATGAGGAGGAATATGGAGGAATGAGGAGGAATTAGGAGGAATGAGGAGGAACGAGGAGAAAAAAGGAGGAATGAAGAGGAATGATAAGGAATAAGGAGGAATGATTAGGAATAAGAAGGAATAAGGAGAAATGAGGAAGAATGATTAAGAATGAGAAGAAATAAAGTGGAATGAGCAGGAATGAGGAGAAATACTGAGGAATAAAAAGAAATGAGAAGGAATAGGAAGAATTCAGGAGGAAAAAGGAGGAATGAGGAGAAATGAGGAGGAATAAGGAGGAATAAGGAGGAATGAGGAGGATTATGGAGAAATAGAAAGGAATTAGGGAAATGAAGGAATAAGGAGGAATGCGGAGGAATTAGAAGAAATAAGGAGGAATTAGGGAAATGAAGGAATAAGGAGGAATGAGGAAGAATATGAAGGAATAAGGAGGAATGAGGAGGAATGAGGAAAAATAAGGAGGAATGAGGAGGAATGATTACGAATAAGGAGGAAAGAGGAGGAATAAGGAGGAATGAGGAGAAATGAGGAGAAATAAAGAGGAATGAGGAGGAATGAGGAGGAATGAGGAAGAATATGGAGGAATGAGGAGAAATAAGGAGGAAAGAGGAGGAATAAAAAGGAATGAGGACGAATAAGGAGGAATGAGTAGGAATAAGGAGGAATGAGAAGGCCTGATGAGGAATAAGGAGAAATGTGGAGGAATGACTAGGAATAAGGAGCAATGAGAAGGAAAGAGAAGGAATAAGGAGGAATGAGGAGGAATAAGGAGAAATAAGAAGGAATTAGGGAAATTAAGGAATAAGGAGAAATAAGGTGGAATGCTTAGGAATAAGGAGGAATAAGAAGGAATGAGAAGGAATGAGGAAGAATATGGATGAATGAGGAGGAATAAGGAGGAATGAGGAGGAATACGGAGGAATGAGGAGGATTAAGGAGAAATAAGAAGGAATTAGGGAAATGAAGGAATAAGGAAGAATGAGGAGGAATAAGGACGAATAAGGAGGAATGAGTAGGAATACGGAGGAATGAGGAGGAATGAGGAGGAATAAGGAGAAATAAGGAGGAATGAGGAGGACTGAGGAGGAATGAGAAGGATGAAGAGGAATGAGCAGGAATAAGGAGGAATGAGCAGGAATAAGGAGGAATGAGAAGGAATGAGGACGAATAAGGAGGAATGAGGAGGAACGGGGAGGAATAGGGAGGAATAAAACGGAATGAGGAAGAATAAGGAGGAATGAGGAGGAATAAAAAGGAATGAGGAGGAATAAGGAGGAATGAGAAGGAATAAGGAGGAATGAGGAGAAATAAGGAGGAAAGAGGAGGAAAGAGGAGGAATAAGGAGGAATAAGGAGGAATGAGGAGAAATGAGAAGAAATAAGGAGGAATGAGGAGGAATGAGGAGGAATGAGGAAGAATATGGAGGAATGAGGAGAAATAAGGAGGAAAGAGGAGGAATAAAAAGGAATGAGGAGGAATAAGGAGGAATGATTAGGAATAAGAAGGAATAAGGAGAAATGAGGAGGAATGATTAGGAATGAGAAGAGTAATTAGGAATGAAGAGGACTAAAGCGGAATGAGGAGAAATAAGGGGGAATGAGGAGGAATGATTATGAATAAGGAGGAATGATTAGAAATAAGAAGGAATAAGGAGAAATAAGGAGAAATGATTAGGAATCAGAAGAAATACAGTGGAATGAGCAGGAATGAGGAGAAATACGGAGGAATAAGGAGGAATGCTTAGGAATAAGGAGGAATAAGAAGGAATGAGAAGGAATGAGGAAGAATATGGATGAATGAGGAGGAATAAGGATGAATGAGGAGGAATATGGAGGAATGAGAAGGATTAAGGAAAAATAAGAAGGAATTAGGGAAATGAAGGAATAAGGAAGAATGAGGAGGAATAAGGACGAATAAGGAGGAATAAGGAGGAATGAAGAGGAATAAGGAGAGATAAGGAGGAATTAGGGAAATTCAGGAATAAGGAGAAATAAGGAGTTATGCTTAGGAATAAGGAGGAATAAGAAGGAATGAGAAGGAATGAGGAAGAATATGGAGGAATGAGGAGGGATAAGGAGGAATGAGTAGGAATACGGAGGAATGAGGAGGAATGAGGAGGATTAAGGAGAAATAAGGAGGAATAAGGAGGAATAAGGAGGAATAAGGAGGAATAAGGAGGAATTAGGGAAATGAAGGAATAAGGAGGAATGGGGAGGAATGAGAAGGAATAAGGACGAATAAGGAGGAATGAGTAGGAATAAGGAGGAATGAGAAGGACTGATGAAGAATAAGGAGAAATGTGGAGGAATGACTTGGAATAAGGAGCATTAAGAAGGAAAGAGAAGGAATAAGGAGGAATGAGGAGGAATAAGGAAAAATGAGGAGGAAAGATTAGGAATGTGGAGGACTATGGAGGAATTAAAAGGAATGAGGAAGAATATGGAGAAATGAGAAGGAATAAGGAGAATTCAGGAATATAAGGAGGAATGAGGAGGAATAAGAAGAAATAAGGAGGAATTAGGGAAATGAAGGAATAAGGAGGAATGAGGAGGAATAAGGAGGAATAAGGAGGAATAAGGAGGAATGCTGAGGAATAAGGAAGAATAAGAAGGAATGAGGAAGAATATCGAGGAATGAGGAGGAATAACGAGGAATGAGGAAGAATAAGGAGGAAAGAGGAGGAATAAAAAGGAATGAGGAGGAATATGGAGGAATGAGGAGGAATAAGGAGGAATGAGGAGGAACGAGGAGAAAAAAGGAGGAATGAGGAGGAATGATAAGGAATAAGGAGGAATGATTAGGAATAAGAAGGAATGAGGAGAAATGAGGAAGAATGATTAAGAATGAGAAGAAATAAAGTGGAATGAGCAGGAATGAGGAGAAATACTGAGGAATAAAAAGAAATGAGAAGGAATAGGGAGAATTCAGGAGGAAAATGGAGGAATGAGGAGAAATGAGGAGGAATAAGGAGGAATAAGGAGGAATGAGGAGGATTATGGAGAAATAAAAAGGAATTAGGGAAATGAAGGAATAAGGAGGAATGCGGAGGAATAAGAAGAAAGAAGGAGGAATTAGGGAAATGAAGGAATAAGGAGGAATGAGGAAGAATATGAAGGAATAAGGAGGAATGATTACGAATAAGGAGGAAAGAGGAGGAATAAGGAGGAATGAGGAGAAATGAGGAGAAATAAGGAGGAATGAGGAGGAATGAGGAGGAATGAGGAAGAATATGGAGGAATGAGGAGAAATAAGGAGGAAAGAGGAGGAATAAAAAGGAATGAGGACGAATAAGGAGGAATGAGTAGGAATAAGGAGGAATGAGAAGGACTGATGAGGAATAAGGAGAAATGTGGAGGAATGACTAGGAATAAGGAGCAATGAGAAGGAAAAAGAAGGAATAAGGAGGAATGAGGAGGAATAAGGAGAAATAAGAAGGAATTAGGGAAATTAAGGAATAAGGAGAAATAAGGTGGAATGCTTAGGAATAAGGAGGAATAAGAAGGAATGAGAAGGAATGAGGAAGAATATGGATGAATGAGGAGGAATAAGGAGGAACGAGGAGGAATACGGAGGAATGAGGAGGATTAAGGAGAAATAAGAAGGAATTAGGGAAATGAAGGAATAAGGAAGAATGAGGAGGAATAAGGACGAATAAGGAGGAATGAGTAGGAATACGGAGGAATGAGGAGGAATGAGGAGGATTAAGGAGAAATAAAGAGGAATAAGGAGGAATTAGGGAAATGAAGGAATAAGGAGGAATGAGGACGAATAAGGACGAATAAGGAGGAATGAGTAGGAATAAGGAGGAATGAGAAGGACTGATGAGGAATAAGGAGGAATAAGGAGGAATGAGGAGGAATGAGGAGGAATAAGGAGGAATGTGAAGGAATAGGGAGGAATAAGGAGGAATAAAACGAAATGAGGACGAATAAGGAAGAAATAGGAGGAATAAGGAGGAATAAGGAATAATAAGGAGGAATGAGGAGGAATGAGGAGGAATGAGAAGGAATAACGAGGATTGAGGATGAATGAGGAGGAATAAGAAGGAATGAGGAGTAATGAGAACGTATAAGGGGGAATGAGGAAGAATGAGGAAAAATAAGGAGGAAAGAGAAGGAATAAGGAAGAATAAGGAGGAATAAGGAGGAATGAGGAGTAATAAGGTGGAACTAGGAGGACTGAGGAGCAATGGGGAGGTATAAAGAGGAATAAGGAGGAATAAGGAGGAATAAGGAGGAATAAGGAAGAATGAGGAGAAATGAGGAGGAAAGAGGAAGAATAAGGAGGAATGGGGAGAAATAAGGAGGAATAAGGACGAATATGGAGGAATGAGTACGAATAAGAAGGAATGGGGACGATTGATGAGAAATGAGGAGGAATAACGAGGAATAAGAAAAATAAAGAAGAATGAGGAGGAATAAGGAGGAATGAGGAGGAAAGATTAGGAATATGGAGGACTAAGGAGGAATTAAAAGGAATGAGGAAGAATATGGAGAAATGAGAAGGAATAAGGAGAATTCAGGAATATAAGGAGGAATGAGGAGGAATAAGAAGAAATAAGGAGGAATTAGGGAAATGAAGGAATAAGGAGGAATGAGGAGGAATAAGGAGGAATAAGGAGGAATAAGGAGGAATGCTGAGGAATAAGGAAGAATAAGAAGGAATGAGGAAGAATATCGAGGAATGAGGAGGAATAACGAGGAATGAGGAAGAATAAGGAGGAAAGAGGAGGAATAAAAAGGAATGAGGAGGAATATGGAGGAATGAGGAGGAATAAGGAGGAATGAGGAGGAACGAGGAGAAAAAAGGAGGAATGAGGAGGAATGATAAGGAATAAGGAGGAATGATTAGGAATAAGAAGGAATGAGGAGAAATGAGGAAGAATGATTAAGAATGAGAAGAAATAAAGTGGAATGAGCAGGAATGAGGAAAAATACTGAGGAATAAAAAGAAATGAGAAGGAATAGGGAGAATTCAGGAGGAAAAAGGAGGAATGAGGAGAAATGAGGAGGAATAAGGAGGAATAAGGAGGAATGAGGAGGATTATGGAGAAATAAAAAGGAATTAGGGAAATGAAGGAATAAGGAGGAATGCGGAGGAATAAGAAGAAATAAGGAGGAATTAGGGAAATGAAGGAATAAGGAGGAATGAGGAAGAATATGAAGGAATAAGGAGGAATGAGGAGGAATGAGGAAAAATAAGGAGGAATGAGGAGGAATGATTACGAATAAGGAGGAAAGAGGAGGAATAAGGAGGAACGAGGAGGAATACGGAGGAATGAGGAGGATTAAGGAGAAATAAGAAGGAATTAGGGAAATGAAGGAATAAGGAAGAATGAGGAGGAATAAGGACGAATAAGGAGGAATGAGTAGGAATACGGAGGAATGAGGAGGAATGAGGAGGATTAAGGAGAAATAAAGAGGAATAAGGAGGAATTAGGGAAATGAAGGAATAAGGAGGAATGAGGACGAATAAGGACGAATAAGGAGGAATGAGTAGGAATAAGGAGGAATGAGAAGGACTGATGAGGAATAAGGAGGAATAAGGAGGAATGAGGAGGAATGAGGAGGAATAAGGAGGAATGTGAAGGAATAGGGAGGAATAAGGAGGAATAAAACGAAATGAGGACGAATAAGGAAGAAATAGGAGGAATAAGGAGGAATAAGGAATAATAAGGAGGAATGAGGAGGAATGAGGAGGAATGAGAAGGAATAACGAGGATTGAGGATGAATGAGGAGGAATAAGAAGGAATGAGGAGTAATGAGAACGTATAAGGGGGAATGAGGAAGAATGAGGAAAAATAAGGAGGAAAGAGAAGGAATAAGGAAGAATAAGGAGGAATAAGAAGGAATGAGGAGTAATAAGGTGGAACTAGGAGGACTGAGGAGCAATGGGGAGGTATAAAGAGGAATAAGGAGGAATAAGGAGGAATAAGGAGGAATAAGGAAGAATGAGGAGAAATGAGGAGGAAAGAGGAAGAATAAGGAGGAATGGGGAGAAATAAGGAGGAATAAGGACGAATATGGAGGAATGAGTACGAATAAGAAGGAATGGGGACGATTGATGAGAAATGAGGAGGAATTACGAGGAATAAGAAAAATAAAGAAGAATGAGGAGGAATAAGGAGGAATGAGGAGGAAAGATTAGGAATATGGAGGACTAAGGAGGAATGAGCAGGAATGAGGAAGAATATGGAAGAATGAGGAGGAATAAGGAGGAATGAGGAGGAATATGTAGGAATGAGGAGGAATGAGGAGGAATAAGGAGGAATGAGGAGGACTGAGGGGGAATGAGGAGGTATGAGGAGGAATGAGGATGAATAGTGAGGAATGAGGAGGAATAGGGAGGAATGAGGAGAAACGAGGAGGAATAAAACGGAATAAAACGGAATAAAGAGAAATAAGGAAGAAAAAGGAGGAATATGGAAGAATGAGGAGGAATGAGGCTGAATAAGTACGAATTAGGAGGAATCAGTTGGAATAAGGAAGAATGAGGAGGAATAATTAGGAATGAAGAGGACTAAGGCGGAATGAGGAGAAATAATGAGGAATGAGGAGGAATGATTAGGAATAAGGAGGAATGATTAGAAATAAGGAGGAATAAGGAGAACTGAGGTGGTATGATTAGGAATCAGAAGAAATAAATTGGAATGAGCAGGAATGAGGAGAAATACGGAGGAATAAAAAGGAATGAGAAGGAATAAGGAGAATTCAGGAGGAATAAGGAGGAATAAGGAGGAATAAGAAGAAATAAGGAAGAATTAGGGAAATGAAGGAATAAGGAGGAATGAGGAGGAATAAGGAGGAATGCTTAGGAATGAAGAGGAATGAGAAGGAATGAGGAAGAATATGGAGGAATGAGGAGGAATAAGGAGGAAAGAGTAGGAATAAGGAGGAATGAGGAGGAATACGGAGAAATAAGGAGGAATGGGAAGGACTGAAGAGGAATGAGAAGGATGAAGAGCAATGAGCAGGAATAAGGAGGAATAAGGAGGAATGAGGAGGAATGAGGAATAATAAGAAGGAATGAGGAGGAACGGGGAGGAATGAGGAAGAATAAGGAGAAATGAGGAGGAATATAAAGGAATGAGGACGATAAGGAGGAATGAGGAGGCATAAGGAGGAATGAGGAGGAATGAGGAGGAATGATTAGGAATGTTTAGGAATGAGAAAAAATAAAGTGGAATTAGCAGGAATGAGGAGAAATATGGAGGAATGAAAAGCAATGGGAAGGAATAAGGAGAATTCAGGAGGAAAAAGGAGGAATAAGGAGAAATGAGGAGGAATAAGGAGGAATAAGGAAAAATGAGGAGGATTAAGGAGAAATAAAAAGGAATTAGGGAAATGAAGGAATAAGGAGGAATGTGGAGGAATAAGAAGTAATAAGGAGGAATTAGGGAAATGAAGGAATAAGGAGGAATGATTAAGAATATGAAGGAATAAGGAGGAATGAGGAGGAATGAGGAGAAATGAGGAGAAATAAGGAGGAATGAGGAGGAATGATTAGGAATGAGAAAAAAATAAAGTGGAATGAGGAGAAATACGTAGGAATGAGGAAGAATGAGGAGGATTAAGGAGAAATAAGGCGGACTAAGGGAAAAGAAGGAATAAAGAGGAATGAGGAGGAATAAGGACGAATAAAAAGGAATGAGTGGGAATAAGGAGGAATGAGAAGGACTGAGGAGGAATAAGGAGGAATAAGAAGAAATGATGAGGAATGATTAGGAATGAGAAGAAAAAAAGTGGAATGAGGAGAAATACGGAGGAATAAGGAGGAATGAAGAAGAATAAGGAGGAATGAGGAGGAATGCTTAGGAATAAGAAGGAATGAGAAGAAATAAATTGAAATGAGCAGGAATGAGGAGAAATACGGAGGAATAAGGAGGAATGGAGAGGATTAAGGAGAAATAAGGAGGAATTAAGAAAATGAAGGAATAAGGAGGAATGCGAAGGAAAAAGAAGAAATAAGGAGGAATTAGGGAAATGAAGGAATAAGTAGGAATGAGGAGGAATAGGGAGGAATAAGGAGGAATGGGAAGGACTGAAGAGGAATGAGAAGGATGAAGAGCAATGAGCAGGAATAAGGAGGAATAAGGAGGAATGAGGAGGAATGAGGAATAATAAGGAGCAATGAGGAGGAACGGGGAGGAATGAGGAAGAATAAGGAGAAATGAGGAGGAATAAAAAGGAATGAGGACGATAAGGAGGAATGAGGAGGCATAAGGAGGAATGAGGAGGAATGAGGAGAAATAAGGAGGAATGAGGAGGAATGATTAGGAATGTTTAGGAATGAGAAGAAATAAAGTGGAATTAGCAGGAATGAGGAGAATTATGGAGGAATGAAAAGCAATGGGAAGGAATAAGGAGAATTCAGGAGGAAAAAGGAGGAATGAGGAGAAATGAGGAGGAATAAGAAGGAATAAGGAGGAATGAGGGGGATTAAGGAGAAATAAGGAGGAATTAAGGAAATGAAGGAATAAGGAGGAATGCGGAGGAATAAGAAGAAATAAGGAGGAATTAGGGAAATGAAGGAATAAGGAGGAATGAGGAAGAATATGCAGGAATAAGGAGGAATGAGGAGGAATGCTTAGGAATAAGAAGGAATGAGAAGAAATAAAGTGAAATGAGCAGGAATGAGGAGAAATACGGAGGAATAAGGAGGAATGAAGAGGATTAAGGAGAAATAAGGAGGAATTAGGAAAATGAAGGAATAAGGAGGAATGCGGAGGAAAAAGAAGAAATAAGGAAGAATTAGGGAAATGAAGGAATAAGGAGGAATGAGGAGGAATAAGGAGGAATGAGGAGGAATGCTTAGGAATAAGGAGGAATAAGAAAGAATAAGAAGGAATGAGGAAGAATATGAGGGAATGAGGAGGAATAAGGAGGAAAAAAGTGGAATAATGAGGAATGAGGAAGAATAAGGAGGAATGAGGAGGAATGAGGAGGAATGAGGAGGAATGAGGAGGAATGAGGAGGAATGAGGAGAAATGAGGAGGAATAAGGAGGGTTGAGGAGGAATTAGGAGGAATGAGGAGGAATGAGGAGGAATGAGAAGGAATAAGAAGGAATGAGGAGGAATAAGGAGAAATGAGGAGGAATAAGGATAAATGAGGAGGAATAAGGAGGAACGGGGAAAAAAAGGAGGAATAAAACGGAATGAGGAGAAATAAAGAAGAAAAAGGAGGAATGAGGAGGAATGAGAAAGAATTATGAGGAATGAAGAGGAATAAGGACGATAAAGGAGGAATGAGTAGGAATAAGGAGGAATGAGGAGAAATAGGGAGGATTGAGGAGGACTGACGGTGAATGAGGAGGTATGAAGGGGAATGAGGAGGAATAAGGCGGAATGAGGAGGCATGAGGAGGAATTAAGAAGAATGATGAGAAACGGGGAGGAATAAGGAGGAATAAAACGGAATGAGAAGAATGAGGAACAATAAGGAGGAATGAGAAAAAATGAGGAGGAATGAGGAGAAATGATTAGGAATGAGGAGGAATGAGGAGGAACGGGGAAAAAAAGGAGGAATAAAACAGAATGAGGAGGAATAAAGAAGAAAAAGGAGGATTGAGGAGGAATGAGGAAGAATTAGGAGGAATGAAGAGAAATAAGTACGAATAAGCAGGAATGAGTAGGAATAAGAAGGATTGATGAGGATTGATGAGAAATAAGGAGAAATAACGAGGAATAAGGGGGAATAAGGAGGAATGAGGAGGAATATGGCGGAATGAGGAGGAATGAGGAGGAATAAGGAGGAATGAGGAGGACTGACGGGGAATAAGGAGAAATAAGGAGAAATGAGGAGGAATGAGGAGGAATAAGGAGGAATGACGAGGAACGAGGAGGAACGAGGAGGAACGATGAGGAATAAGGAGGAATAAAACGGAATGAAGAGAAATAAGGAAGAAAAAGGAGGAATAAGGAGGAATGCGCAGCAATAAGGACGAATTAGGAGGAATGAGCTGGAATAAGGAGGAATGAGGAGGATTGATGAGAAATGAGGAGGAATAGCGAAAAATAAGGGGGAATAAGGAAGAATGAGGGGGAATAAGGAATTATGATTAGGAATAGGGAGCAATAAGAAGGAATGAAAAGGAATAAGGAGGAATGAGGACGACTGAGGTGGAATGAGGAGGTATGAAGGGGAGTGAGGAGGAATAAGGCGGAATGAGGAGGAATTAAGAAGAATGAGAAGAAACGGGGAGGAATAAGGAGGAATAAAACGGAATAAAACGGAATAAGGAGGAATGAGGAAGATTAAGGAGGAATGAGGAGGAATAAGGAGAATTAAGGAGGAACTAGGGAAGTGAAGGAATAAGGAGGAATGAGGAGGAATGAGGAAGAATAAGGAGGACTGAGAAGGTATCATTAGGAATAAGGAGGAATAAGGTGGAATGAGGAGGAATAAGGAGGAATGAGGAAGAATGAGCAGAAATAAGTAGGACAGAGGAGGAATACGGAGCAATAAGGCGGTATGAAACGAAATGAGGAGGAATAAGGTAAAAAAAAGGAGGAATAAGGAGGAATGAGGAAGAATAAGGAGGAATGAGGAGGAATGAGGAGGAATGAGGAGGAATGAGGAGATATAGGGAGGATTGAGGAGGAATGAGGAGGAATAAGGAGGAATAAGGAGGAATGAGGAGGAATACGAAGGAATGAGGAGGAATAAGGAGAAATGAGGAGGAATAAGGAGGAATGAGGAGGAATAAGGAGGAATGAGGAGGAATGAGGAGGACTGAGGAGGAATGATTAGGAATAAGGAGGAATGAGGAGGAATGAGGAGGAATGAGGAGATATAGGGAGGATTGAGGAGGAATGAGGAGGAATAAGGAGGAATAAGGAGGAATGAGGAGGAATACGAAGGAATGAGGAGGAATAAGGAGGAATGAGGAGGAATACGAAGGAATGAGGAGGAATAAGGAGAAATGAGGAGGAATAAGGAGGAATGAGGAGGAATAAGGAGGAATGAGGAGGAATGAGGAGGACTGAGGAGGAATGATTAGGAATAAGGAGGAATGAGGAGGAATGAGGAGGAATGAGGAGGAATGAGGAGGAATGAGGAGGAATGAGGAGGAATGAGGAGGAATGAGGAGGAATGAGGAGGAATGAGGAGGAATAAGGTGGAATGAGTAGGAATAAGGAGGAATGAGGAGAAATAGGGAGGAATGAAAAGGAATGAGAAGGAATAAGGAGAATTCAGGAGGAAAAAAGGAGGAATGAGGAGAAATGAGGAGGAATAAGAAGGAATGAGGAGGATTAAGGAGAAATAAGGAGGAATTAGGGAAATGAAGGAATAAGGAGGAATGCGGAGGAAAAAGAAGAAATAAGGCGGAATTAGGGAAATGAAGGAATAAGGAGGAATGAGGAGGAATAAGGAGGAATAAGAAGGAATGAGAAGGAATGAGGAAGAATATGAAGGAATGAGGAGGAATAAGGAGGAAAGAAGATGAATAAGGAGGAAAAAGAAGGAATAAAGAGAAATAATGAGGAATGAGGAGGACTGAGGAGGAGTGAGAAGGCTGAAGAGGAATGAGCAGGAATAAGGAGGAATGAGGAGAAATAAGGAGGAATAAGGAGGAATAAGGAGGAATGATTAGGAATGATTAGGAATGAGAAGAAATAAAGTGGAATGAGCAGGAATGAGGAGAAATACGGAGGAATAAGGAGGAATGAAGAGGAATAAGGAGGAATGAGGAGGAATGCTTAGGAATAAGGAGGAATAAGAAGGAATGA
This sequence comes from Drosophila bunnanda, assembly GCA_035046265.1. NCBI lineage: Eukaryota > Metazoa > Arthropoda > Insecta > Diptera > Drosophilidae > Drosophila > Drosophila bunnanda. Next base: position 92,202 of record JAWNOB010000034.1, on the reverse strand, counting down.
GAAGAAATAAAGTGAAATGAGCAGGAATGAGGAGAAATACGGAGGAATAAGGAGGAATGAAGAGGATTAAGGAGAAATAAGGAGGAATTAGGGAAATGAAGGAATAAGGAGGAATGAGTAGGAATAAGGAGGAATGAGAAGGATTGATGAGAATAAGGAAGAATCAGGAGCAATGAGGAGGAAGAAGGAAGAAGAAGGAGGAATAAGGAGGAATGTGGAAGAATAAGGAGGAATGAGGAAGAATGAGGACGAATAAGGACGAATAAGGAGGAATTAGTAGGAATAAGGAGGAATGAGAAGGATTGATGAGAAATGAGTAGGAATAGGGGGGAATAAGGAAGAATGAGGAGGAATGATTAGGATTAAGGAGGACTAAGGAGGAATGAGGAGAAATAAGGTGGAATGAGGAGGAATGATTAAGAATAAGGAGGAATGATTAGGAATAAGGAGGAATGATTAGGAATAAGGAGGAATAAGGAGGAATGAGCGGGAATAAGCGGGAATGAGGTGGAATGGGGAGAAATAAAGACGAATGAGGAATAATAAGGAGGAATAAGGAGGAATAAGGAGGAATGAGGAGGAATGAGGAGGAATGAGGAGGAATGAGGAGGAATGAGGAGGAATGAGGAGGAATAAGGAGGAATAAGGAGGAATAAGGAGGAATAAGGAGGAATTAGGAGGAATTGGGAGGAATGAGGAGGAATTAGGAGAATTAAGGAAGAAGAAGGAGGAATGATTAGAAATAAGGAGGATTGAAGAGGAATAAGGAAGAATGAGGAAGAATGAGGAGTGGTAAGAAGGAATAAGGAAAAATGAGCAGGAATAGGGAGAAATTTAGGAGGAATGAGAAAGAATGAGGAGGAATTAGGAGAATTAAGGAGGAAGCAAAAAGAGAATTGATTAGAAATAAAGAGGATTGAGGAGGAATAAGGAGCAATGGGGTGGAATGAGGAGGAATGAGGAGGAATGAGTAGGAATGAGTAGGAATAAAGAGGAATGAGGAGGAATGAGAAGGAGTGAGGAGGAATGAGGAGTAGGGAGGAATGAGGAGGAATGAGGAGGAATGAGGGGGAATGAGGGGGAATGAGGAGAAATGAGGAGGAATGAGGAGGAATATGGAGGAATAAGGAGGAATAAGAAGGAATAAGGAGGAATAAGGAGGAATAAGGAGGAATAAGGAGGAATAAGGAGGAATGAGGAGGAATGAGGAGGAATGAGGATGAATGAGGAGGAATGAGGAGGAATGAGGAGGAATGAGGAGGAATGAGGAGGAATGAGGAGGAATGAGGTGGAATATGGAGGAATAAGAAGGAATAAGGAGGAATAAGGAGGAATAAGGAGGAATAAGGAGGAATAAGGAGGAATGAGGAGGAATGAGGAGGAATGAGGAGGAATGAGGAGAAATGAGGAGGAATGAGGAGGAATGAGGAGGAATGAGGAGGAATGAGGAGGAATGAGGAGGAATGAGGAGGAATGAGGAGGAATGAGGAGGAATGAGGAGGAATGAGGAGGAATGAGGAGGAATGAGGAGTAGGGAGGAATGAGGTGGAATGAGGAGGAATGAGGGAGAATGAGGGGGAATGAGGAGAAATGAGGAGGAATGAGGAGGAATATGGAGGAATAAGGAGGAATAAGAAGGAATAAGGAGGAATAAGGAGGAATAAGGAGGAATAAGGAGGAATAAGGAGGAATAAGGAGGAATGAGGAGGAATGAGGAGGAATGAGGAGGAATGAGGAGGAATGAGGAGGAATGAGGAGGAATGAGGAGGAATGACGAGGAATGAGAAGGAATGAGGAGGAATGAGGAGGAATGAGGAGGAATGAGGAGGAATGAGGAGGAATGAGGAGGAATGAGGAGGAATGAGGAGGAATGAGGAGGAATGAGGAGGAATGAGGAGGAATGAGGAGGAATGAGGAGGAATGAGGAGCAATCAGGATGAATGGGGAGGAATAAGGAGGAATGAGGAGGAATGAGGAGGAATGAGGAGGAATGAGGAGGAATGAGAAGGAATGAGGAGGAATGAAGAGGAATAGGGAGAAATGAGGAGGAATTAGGAGAATTATGGAAGAATAAGGAGGAATGATTAGAAATAAGGAGGATTGAAAAGGAATAAGGAAGAATGAGGAGGAATGAGGAGCAATGAGGTGGAATGAGGAGGAATGAGGAGGACTGAGGAGGAATGAAGAGGAATGAGGAGGAATGAGGAGGAATGAGGAGGAATGAGGAGGAATGAGGAGGAATGAGGAGGAATGAGGAGGAATGGGGAGGAATATGGAGGAATGAGGAGAAATGAGAAGGAATGAGGAGGAATGAGGAGTAGGGAGGAATGAGGAGGAATGTGGAGGAATGAGGGGGAATGAGGGGGAATGAGGAGAAATGAGGAGGAATGAGGAGGAATATGGAGGAATAAGGAGGAATAAGAAGGAATAAGGAGGAATAAGGAGGAATAAGGAGGAATAAGGAGGAATAAGGAGGAATAAGGAGGAATGAGGAGGAATGAGGAGGAATGAGGAGGAATGAGGAGGAATGAGGAGGAATGAGCAGGAATGAGGAGGAATGAGGAATAGGGAGGAATGAGGAGGAATGAGGAGGAATGAAGAGGAATGAGGAGGAATGAGGAGGAATATGGAGGAATAAGGAGGAATAAGAAGGAATAAGGAGGAATAAGGAGGAATAGGGAGGAATAAGGAGGAATAAGGAGGAATAAGGAGGAATGAGGAGGAATGAGGAGGAATGAGGAGGAATGGGGAGGAATGGGGAGGAATAAGGAGGAATAAGGAGGAATAAGGAGGAATAAGGAGGAATTAGGAGGAATAGGGAGGAATGAGGAGGAATTAGGAGAATTAAGGAAGAATAAGGAGGAATGATTAGAAATAAGGAGGATTGAAGAGGAATAAGGAGGAATGAGGAGGAATGCTTAGGAATAAGGAGGAACAAGAAGGAATGAGAAGAAATAAAGTGAAATGAGCAGGAATGAGGAGAAATACGGAGGAATAAGGAGGAATGAAGAGGATTAAGGAGAAATAAGGAGGAATTAGGGAAATGAAGGAATAAGGAGGAATGCGGAGGAATAAGGACGAATAAGGAGGAATGAGTAGGAATAAGGAGGAATGAGAAGGATTGATGAGAATAAGGAAGAATCAGGAGCAATGAGGAGGAAGAAGGAAGAAGAAGGAGGAATAAGGAGGAATGAGGAAGAATAAGGAGGAATGAGGAAGAATGAGGACGAATAAGGACGAATAAGGAGGAATTAGTAGGAATAAGGAGGAATGAGGAGGATTGATGAGAAATGAGTAGGAATAGGGGGGAATAAGGAAGAATGAGGAGGAATGATTAGGATTAAGGAGGACTAAGGAGGAATGAGGAGAAATAAGGTGGAATGAGGAGGAATGATTAAGAATAAGGAGGAATGATTAGGAATAAGGAGGAATGATTAGGAATAAGGAGGAATAAGGAGGAATGAGCGGGAATAAGCGGGAATGAGGATGAATGGGGAGAAATAAAGACGAATGAGGAATAATAAGGAGGAATGGGGAGGAATAAGGAGGAATGAGGAGGAATGAGGAGGAATGAGGAGGAATGAGGAGGAATGAGGAGGAATGAGGAGGAATAAGGAGGAATAAGGAGGAATAAGGAGGAATAAGGAGGAATTAGGAGGAATTGGGAGGAATGAGGAGGAATTAGGAGAATTAAGGAAGAAGAAGGAGGAATGATTAGAAATAAGGAGGATTAAGGAGGAATAAGGAAGAATGAGGAAGAATGAAAAGCAATGAGGTGGAAAGAGGAGGAATGCGGAGGAATGAGGAGGACTGAGGAGGAATGAAGAGGAATGAGGAGGAATGAGGAGGAATGAGGAGGAATGAGGAGGAATGGGGAGGAATATGGAGGAATAAGGAGGAATAAGGAGGAATAAGAGGGAATAATGAGGAATAAGGAGGAATAAGGAGGAATAAGGAGGAATAAGGAGGAATGAGGAGGAATGAGGAGGAATGAGGAGGAATGAGGAGGAATGAGGAGGAATGAGGAGGAATGAGGAGGAATGAGGAGGAATGAGGAGGAATGAGGAGGAATGAGGAGGAATGAGGAGGAATGAGGAGGAATGAGGAGGAATGAGGAGTAATGACGATGAATGAGGAGTGGTAAGAAGGAATAAGGAAAAATGAGCAGGAATAGGGAGAAATTGAGGAGGAATGAGAAAGAATGAGGAGGAATTAGGAGAATTAAGGAGGAAGCAAAAAGAGAATTGATTAGAAATAAAGAGGATTGAGGAGGAATAAGGAGCAATGGGGTGGAATGAGGAGGAATGAGGAGGAATGAGGAGGAATGAGTAGGAATAAAGAGGAATGAGGAGGAATGAGAAGGAGTTAGGAGGAATGAGGAGTAGGGAGGAATGAGGAGGAATGAGGAGGAATGAGGGGGAATGAGGGGGAATGAGGAGAAATGAGGAGGAATGAGGAGGAATATGGAGGAATAAGGAGGAATCAGAAGGAATAAGGAGGAATAAGGAGGAATAAGGAGGAATAAGGAGGAATAAGGAGGAATGAGGAGGAATGAGGAGGAATGAGGATGAATGAGGAGGAATGAGGAGGAATGAGGAGGAATGAGGAGGAATGAGGAGGAATGAGGAATAGGGAGGAATGAGGAGGAATGAGGAGGAATGAGGAGGAATGAGGAAAAATGAGGAGGAATATGGAGGAATAAGGAGGAATAAGAAGGAATAAGGAGGAATAAGGAGGAATAAGGAGGAATAAGGAGGAATAAGGAGGGAATGAGGAGGAATGAGGAGGAATGAGGAGGAATGAGGAGAAATGAGGAGGAATGAGGAGGAATGAGGAGGAATGAGGAGGAATGAGGAGGAATGAGGAGGAATGAGGAGGAATGAGGAGGAATGAGGAGGAATGAGGAGGAATGAGGAGGAATGAGGAGGAATGAGGAGGAATGAGGAGTAGGGAGGAATGAGGTGGAATGAGGAGGAATGAGGGAGAATGAGGGGGAATGAGGAGAAATGAGGAGGAATGAGGAGGAATATGGAGGAATAAGGAGGAATAAGAAGGAATAAGGAGGAATAAGGAGGAATAAGGAGGAATAAGGAGGAATAAGGAGGAATAAGGAGGAATGAGGAGGAATGAGGAGGAATGAGGAGGAATGAGGAGGAATGAGGAGGAATGAGGAGGAATGACGAGGAATGAGAAGGAATGAGGAGGAATGAGGAGGAATGAGGAGGAATGAGGAGGAATGAGGAGGAATGAGGAGGAATGAGGAGGAATGAGGAGGAATGAGGAGGAATGAGGAGGAATGAGGAGGAATGAGGAGGAATGAGGAGGAATGAGGAGCAATCAGGATGAATGGGGAGGAATAAGGAGGAATGAGGAGGAATGAGGAGGAATGAGGAGGAATGAGGAGGAATGAGAAGGAATGAGGAGGAATGAAGAGGAATAGGGAGAAATGAGGAGGAATTAGGAGAATTATGGAAGAATAAGGAGGAATGATTAGAAATAAGGAGGATTGAAAAGGAATAAGGAAGAATGAGGAGGAATGAGGAGCAATGAGGTGGAATGAGGAGGAATGACGAGGACTGAGGAGGAATGAAGAGGAATGAGGAGGAATGAGGAGGAATGAGGAGGAATGAGGAGGAATGAGGAGGAATGAGGAGGAATGGGGAGGAATATGGAGGAATGAGGAGAAATGAGAAGGAATGAGGAGGAATGAGGAGTAGGGAGGAATGAGGAGGAATGAGGAGGAATGAGGGGGAATGAGGGGGAATGAGGAGAAATGAGGAGGAATGAGGAGGAATATGGAGGAATAAGGAGGAATAAGAAGGAATAAGGAGGAATAAGGAGGAATAAGGAGGAATAAGGAGGAATAAGGAGGAATAAGGAGGAATGAGGAGGAATGAGGAGGAATGAGGATGAATGAGGAGGAATGAGGAGGAATGAGGAGGAATGAGGAGGAATGAGGAGGAATGAGGAGGAATGAGGAATAGGGAGGAATAAGAAGGAATAAGGAGGAATAAGGAGGAATAAGGAGGAATAAGGAGGAATGAGGAGGAATGAGGAGGAATGAGGAGGAATGAGGAGGAATGAGGAGGAATGAGCAGGAATGAGGAGGAATGAGAAATAGGGAGGAATGAGGAGGAATGAGGAGGAATGAAGAGGAATGAGGAGGAATGAGGAGGAATATGGAGGAATAAGGAGGAATAAGAAGGAATAAGGAGGAATAAGGAGGAATAGGGAGGAATAAGGAGGAATAAGGAGGAATAAGGAGGAATGAGGAGGAATGAGGAGGAATGAGGAGGAATGAGGAGGAATGGGGAGGAATAAGGAGGAATAAGGAGGAATAAGGAGGAATAAGGAGGAATTAGGAGGAATAGGGAGGAATGAGGAGGAATTAGGAGAATTAAGGAAGAATAAGGAGGAATGATTAGAAATAAGGAGGATTGAAGAGGAATAAGGAGGAATGAGGAGGAATGCTTAGGAATAAGGAGGAACAAGAAGGAATGAGAAGAAATAAAGTGAAATGAGCAGGAATGAGGAGAAATACGGAGGAATAAGGAGGAATGAAGAGGATTAAGGAGAAATAAGGAGGAATTAGGGAAATGAAGGAATAAGGAGGAATGCGGAGGAATAAGGACGAATAAGGAGGAATGAGTAGGAATAAGGAGGAATGAGAAGGATTGATGAGAATAAGGAAGAATCAGGAGCAATGAGGAGGAAGAAGGAAGAAGAAGGAGGAATAAGGAGGAATGAGGAAGAATAAGGAGGAATGAGGAAGAATGAGGACGAATAAGGACGAATAAGGAGGAATTAGTAGGAATAAGGAGGAATGAGGAGGATTGATGAGAAATGAGTAGGAATAGGGGGGAATAAGGAAGAATGAGGAGGAATGATTAGGATTAAGGAGGACTAAGGAGGAATGAGGAGAAATAAGGTGGAATGAGGAGGAATGATTAAGAATAAGGAGGAATGATTAGGAATAAGGAGGAATGATTAGGAATAAGGAGGAATAAGGAGGAATGAGCGGGAATAAGCGGGAATGAGGATGAATGGGGAGAAATAAAGACGAATGAGGAATAATAAGGAGGAATGGGGAGGAATAAGGAGGAATGAGGAGGAATGAGGAGGAATGAGGAGGAATGAGGAGGAATGAGGAGGAATGAGGAGGAATAAGGAGGAATAAGGAGGAATAAGGAGGAATAAGGAGGAATTAGGAGGAATTGGGAGGAATGAGGAGGAATTAGGAGAATTAAGGAAGAAGAAGGAGGAATGATTAGAAATAAGGAGGATTAAGGAGGAATAAGGAAGAATGAGGAAGAATGAAAAGCAATGAGGTGGAAAGAGGAGGAATGCGGAGGAATGAGGAGGACTGAGGAGGAATGAAGAGGAATGAGGAGGAATGAGGAGGAATGAGGAGGAATGGGGAGGAATATGGAGGAATAAGGAGGAATAAGGAGGAATAAGAGGGAATAATGAGGAATAAGGAGGAATAAGGAGGAATAAGGAGGAATAAGGAGGAATGAGGAGGAATGAGGAGGAATGAGGAGGAATGAGGAGGAATGAGGAGGAATGAGGAGGAATGAGGAGGAATGAGGAGGAATGAGGAGGAATGAGGAGGAATGAGGAGGAATGAGGAGGAATGAGGAGGAATGAGGAGGAATGAGGAGGAATGAGGAGTAATGACGATGAATGAGGAGTGGTAAGAAGGAATAAGGAAAAATGAGCAGGAATAGGGAGAAATTGAGGAGGAATGAGAAAGAATGAGGAGGAATTAGGAGAATTAAGGAGGAAGCAAAAAGAGAATTGATTAGAAATAAAGAGGATTGAGGAGGAATAAGGAGCAATGGGGTGGAATGAGGAGGAATGAGGAGGAATGAGGAGGAATGAGTAGGAATAAAGAGGAATGAGGAGGAATGAGAAGGAGTGAGGAGGAATGAGGAGTAGGGAGGAATGAGGAGGAATGAGGAGGAATGAGGGGGAATGAGGGGGAATGAGGAGAAATGAGGAGGAATGAGGAGGAATATGGAGGAATAAGGAGGAATCAGAAGGAATAAGGAGGAATAAGGAGGAATAAGGAGGAATAAGGAGGAATAAGGAGGAATGAGGAGGAATGAGGAGGAATGAGGATGAATGAGGAGGAATGAGGAGGAATGAGGAGGAATGAGGAGGAATGAGGAATAGGGAGGAATGAGGAGGAATGAGGAGGAATGAGGAGGAATGAGGAAAAATGAGGAGGAATATGGAGGAATGAGGAGGAATGAGGAGGAATGAGGAGGAATGAGGAGGAATGAGGAGGAATGAGGAGGAATGAGGAGGAATGAGGAGGAATGAGGAGGAATGAGGAGGAATGAGGAGTAGGGAGGAATGAGGTGGAATGAGGAGGAATGAGGGAGAATGAGGGGGAATGAGGAGAAATGAGGAGGAATGAGGAGGAATATGGAGGAATAAGGAGGAATAAGAAGGAATAAGGAGGAATAAGGAGGAATAAGGAGGAATAAGGAGGAATAAGGAGGAATAAGGAGGAATGAGGAGGAATGAGGAGGAATGAGGAGGAATGAGGAGGAATGAGGAGGCATGAGGAGGAATGACGAGGAATGAGAAGGAATGAGGAGGAATGAGGAGGAATGAGGAGGAATGAGGAGGAATGAGAAGGAATGAGGAGGAATGAGGAGGAATGAGGAGGAATGAGGAGGAATGAGGAGGAATGAGGAGGAATGAGGAGGAATGAGGAGGAATGAGGAGGAATGAGGAGGAATGAGGAGGAATGAGGAGGAATGAGGAGGAATGAGGAGTAGGGAGGAATGAGGTGGAATGAGGAGGAATGAGGGAGAATGAGGGGGAATGAGGAGAAATGAGGAGGAATGAGGAGGAATATGGAGGAATAAGGAGGAATAAGAAGGAATAAGGAGGAATAAGGAGGAATAAGGAGGAATAAGGAGGAATAAGGAGGAATAAGGAGGAATGAGGAGGAATGAGGAGGAATGAGGATGAATGAGGAGGAATGAGGAGGAATGAGGAGGAATGAGGAGGAATGAGGAGGAATGAGGAGGAATGAGGAATAGGGAGGAATAAGAAGGAATAAGGAGGAATAAGGAGGAATAAAAAGGAATAAGGAGGAATAAGGAGGAATGAGGAGGAATGAGGAGGAATGAGGAGGAATGAGGAGAAATGAGGAGGAATGAGGTGGAATGAGGAGGAATGAGGAGGAATGAGGAGGAATGAGGAGGAATGAGGAGGAATGAGGAGGAATGAGGAGGAATGAGGAGGAATGAGGAGGAATGAGGAGGAATGAGGAGTAGGGAGGAATGAGGTGGAATGAGGAGGAATGAGGGAGAATGAGGGGGAATGAGGAGAAATGAGGAGGAATAAGGAGGAATAAGAAGGAATAAGGAGGAATAAGGAGGAATAAGGAGGAATAAGGAGGAATAAGGAGGAATTAGGAGGAATAGGGAGGAATGAGGAGGAATTAGGAGAATTAAGGAAGAATAAGGAGGAATGATTAGAAATAAGGAGGATTGAAGAGGAATAAGGAAGAATGAGGAAGAATGAGGAGCAATGAGGTGGAATGAGGAGGAATGCGGAGGAATGAGGAGGACTGAGGAGGAATGAAGAGGAATGAGGAGGAATGAGGAATAGGGAGGAATGAGGAGGAATGAGGAGGAATGAGGAGGAATGAGGAGGAGTATGGAGGAATAAGGAGGAATAAGAAGGAATAAGGAGGAATAAGGAGGAATAAGGAGGAATAAGGAGGAATAAGGAGGAATGAGGAGGAATGAGGAGGAATGAGGAGGAATGAGGAGAAATGAGGAGGAATGAGGTGGAATGAGGAGGAATGAGGAGGAATGAGGAGGAATGAGGAGGAATGAGGAGGAATGAGGAGGAATGAGGAGGAATGAGGAGGAATGAGGAGGAATGAGGAGGAATGAGGAGGAATGAGGAGGAATGAGGAGGAATGAGGAGGAATGAGGAATAGGGAAGAATGAGGAGGAATGAGGAGGAATGAGGAGGAATGAGGAGGAATGAGGAGGAATGAGGAGGAATGAGGAGGAATGAGGAGGAATGAGGAGGTATGAGGAATAGGGAGGAATGAGGAGGAATGAGGAGGAATGAGGAGGAATGAGGAGGAATGAGGAGGAATATGGAGGAATAAGGAGGAATAAGAAGGAATAAGGAGGAATAAGGAGGAATAAGGAGGAATAAGGAGGAATAAGGAGGAATGAGGAGGAATGAGGAGGAATGAGGAGGAATGAGGAGAAATGAGGAGGAATGAGGTGGAATGAGGAGGAATGAGGAGGAATGAGGAGGAATGAGGAGGAATGAGGAGGAATGAGGAGGAATGAGGAGGAATGAGGAGGAATAAGGAGGAATAAGGAGGAATAAGGAGGAATAAGGAGGAATAAGGAGGAATGAGGAGGAATGAGGAGGAATGAGGATGAATGAGGAGGAATGAGGAGGAATGAGGAGGAATGAGGAGGAATGAGGAGGAATGAGGAGGAATGAGGAATAGGGAGGAATGAGGAGGAATGAGGAGGAATGAGGAGGAATGAGGAGGAATGAGGAGGAATATGGAGGAATAAGGAGGAATAAGAAGGAATAAGGAGGAATAAGGAGGAATAAGGAGGAATAAGGAGGAATAAGGAGGAATAAGGAGGAATAAGGAGGAATGAGGAGGAATGAGGAGGAATGAGGAGGAATGAGGAGGAATGAGGAGGAATGAGGAGGAATGACGAGGAATGAGAAGGAATGAGGAGGAATGAGGAGGAATGAGGAGGAATGAGGAGGAATGAGGAGGAATGAGGAGGAATGAGGAGGAATGAGGAGGAATGAGGAGGAATGACGAGGAATGAGAAGGAATGAGGAGGAATGAGGAGGAATGAGGAGGAATGAGGAGGAATGAGGAGGAATGAGGAGGAATGAGGAGGAATGAGGAGGAATGAGGAGGAATGAGGAGTAGGGAGGAATGAGGTGGAATGAGGAGGAATGAGGGAGAATGAGGGGGAATGAGGAGAAATGAGGAGGAATGAGGAGGAATATGGAGGAATAAGGAGGAATAAGAAGGAATAAGGAGGAATAAGGAGGAATAAGGAGGAATAAGGAGGAATAAGGAGGAATAAGGAGGAATGAGGAGGAATGAGGAGGAATGAGGAGGAATGAGGAGGAATAAGGAGGAATAAGGAGGAATAAGGAGGAATAAGGAGGAATAAGGAGGAATAAGGAGGAATGAGGAGGAATGAGGAGGAATGAGGAGGAATGAGGAGGAATGAGGAGGAATGAGGAGGAATGACGAGGAATGAGAAGGAATGAGGAGGAATGAGGAGGAATGAGGAGGAATGAGGAGGAATGTGGAGGAATGAGGAGGAATGTGGAGCAATTAGGAGGAATGAGGAGGAATGAGGAGGAATGAGGAGGAATGAGGAGGAATGAGGAGGAATGAGGAAGAATGAGGAGTAGGGAGGAATGAGGTGGAATGAGGAGGAATGAGGGAGAATGAGGGGGAATGAGGAGAAATGAGGAGGAATGAGGAGGAATATGGAGGAATAAGGAGGAATAAGAAGGAATAAGGAGGAATAAGGAGGAATAAGGAGGAATAAGGAGGAATAAGGAGGAATAAGGAGGAATGAGGAGGAATGAGGAGGAATGAGGAGGAATGAGGAGGAATGAGGAGGAATGAGGAGGAATGACGAGGAATGAGAAGGAATGAGGAGGAATGAGGAGGAATGAGGAGGAATGAGGAGGAATGAGGAGGAATGAGGAGGAATGAGGAGGAATGAGGAGGAATGAGGAGGAATGAGGAGGAATGACGAGGAATGAGAAGGAATGAGGAGGAATGAGGAGGAATGAGGAGGAATGAGGAGGAATGAGGAGGAATGAGGAGGAATGAGGAGGAATGAGGAGGAATGAGGAGGAATGAGGAGGAGTGAGGAGGAATGAGAAGGAATGAGGAGGAATGAAGAGGAATAGGGAGAAATGAGGAGGAATTAGGAGAATTATGGAAGAATAAGGAGGAATGATTAGAAATAAGGAGGATTGAAAAGGAATAAGGAAGAATGAGGAGGAATGAGGAGCAATGAGGTGGAATGAGGAGGAATGAGGAGGACTGAGGAGGAATGAAGAGGAATGAGGAGGAATGAGGAGGAATGAGGAGGAATGAGGAGGAATGAGGAGGAATGAGGAGGAATGGGGAGGAATATGGAGGAATGAGGAGAAATGAGAAGGAATGAGGAGGAATGAGGAGTAGGGAGGAATGAGGAGGAATGAGGAGGAATGAGGGGGAATGAGGGGGAATGAGGAGAAATGAGGAGGAATGAGGAGGAATATGGAGGAATAAGGAGGAATAAGAAGGAATAAGGAGGAATAAGGAGGAATAAGGAGGAATAAGGAGGAATAAGGAGGAATAAGGAGGAATGAGGAGGAATGAGGAGGAATGAGGAGGAATGAGGAGGAATGAGGAGGAATGAGCAGGAATGAGGAGGAATGAGGAATAGGGAGGAATGAGGAGGAATGAGGAGGAATGAAGAGGAATGAGGAGGAATGAGGAGGAATATGGAGGAATAAGGAGGAATAAGAAGGAATAAGGAGGAATAAGGAGGAATAGGGAGGAATAAGGAGGAATAAGGAGGAATGAGGAGGAATGAGGAGGAATGAGGAGGAATGAGGAGGAATGAGGAGGAATGGGGAGGAATAAGGAGGAATAAGGAGGAATAAGGAGGAATAAGGAGGAATAAGGAGGAATAAGGAGGAATTAGGAGGAATAGGGAGGAATGAGGAGGAATTAGGAGAATTAAGGAAGAATAAGGAGGAATGATTAGAAATAAGGAGGATTGAAGAGGAATAAGGAAGAATGAGGAAGAATGAGGAGCAATGAGGTGGAATGAGGAGGAATGCGGAGGAATGAGGAGGACTGAGGAGGAATGAAGAGGAATGAGGAGGAATGAGGAGGAATGAGGAGGAATGAGGAGGAATGAGGAGGAATAAGGAGGAATTAGGAGGAATAGGGAGGAATGAGGAGGAATTAGGAGAATTAAGGAAGAATAAGGAGGAATGATTAGAAATAAGGAGGATTGAAGAGGAATAAGGAAGAATGAGGAAGAATGAGGAGCAATGAGGTGGAATGAGGAGGAATGCGGAGGAATGAGGAGGACTGAGGAGGAATGAAGAGGAATGAGGAGGAATGAGGAGGAATGAGTAGGAATGAGGAGGAATGAGGAGGAATGAGGAGGAATGAGGAGGAATGAGGAGGAATGAGGAGGAATGAGGAGTAGGGAGGAATGAGGAGGAATGAGGAGGAATGAGGAGGAATGAGGAGGAATGAGGAGGAATGAGGAGGAATGAGGAGGAATGAGGAGCAATGACGATGAATGAGGAGGGGTAAGAAGGAATAAGTAAAAATGAGCAGGAATAGGGAGAAATTGAGGAAGAATGAGAAAGAATGAGGAGGAATTAGGATAATTAAGAAGGAAGCAAAAAGAGAATTGATTAGAAATAAGGAGCATTGAGGAGGAATAAGGAGCAATGGGGTGGAATGAGGAGGAATGAGGAGGAATGAGGAGGAATGAGTAGGAATAAAGAGGAATGAGGAGGAATGAGGAGGAATGGGGAGGAATAAGGAGGAATAAGGAGGAATAAGGAGGAATAAGGAGGAATAGGGAGGAATATGGAGGAATGAGGAGGAATGAGGAGGAATGAGGAGGAATGAGGAGGAATGAGGAGGAATGAGGAGGAATGAGGAGGAATGAGGTGCAATCAGGATGAATGGGGAGGAATAAGGAGGAATGAGGAGGAATGAGGAGGAATGAGGAGGAATGAGAAGGAATGAGGAGGAATGAAGAGGAATAGGGAGAAATGAGGAGGAATTAGGAGAATTATGGAAGAATAAGGAGGAATGATTAGAAATCAGGAGGATTGAAGAGGAATAAGGAAGAATGAGGAGGAATGAGGAGGAATGAGGTGGAATGAGGAGGAATGAGGAGGACTGAGGAGGAATGAAGAGGAATGAGGAGGAATGAGGAGGAATGAGGAGGAATGAGGAGGAATGAGGAGGATTGAGGAGGAATGGGGAGGAATATGGAGGAACATGGAGGAATAAGAAGGAATAAGGAGGAATAAGGAGGAATAGAGAGGAATCAGGAGGAATAAGGAGGAATGAGGAGGAATGAGGAGGAATGAGGAGGAATGAGGAGGAATGAGGAGGAATGAGGAGGAATGAGGAGGAATAAGGAGGAATGAGGAGGAATGAGGAGGAATGAGGAGGAATGAGGAGGAATGAGGAGGAATGAGGAGTAGGGAGGAATGAGGAGGAATGAGGGGGAATGAGGAGAAATGAGGAGGAATGAGGAGGAATGAGGAGGAATAAGGAGGAATATGGAGGAATAAGGAGGAATAAGAAGGAATAAGGAGGAATAAGGAGGAATAAGGAGGAATAAGAAGGAATAAGGAGGAATGAGGAGGAATGAGGAGGAATGAGGAGGAATGAGGAGGAATGAGGAGGAATGAGGAGGAATGAGGAGAAATGAGGAGGAATGAGGAGGAATGAGGAGGAATGAGGAGGAATGAGGAGGAATGAGGAGGAATGAGGAGAAATGAGGAGGAATGAGGAGGAATGAGGAGGAATGAGGAGGAATGAGGAGGAATGAGGAGGAATGAGGAGGAATGAGGAGGAATGAGGAAGAATGGTGAGGAATAAGGAGGAATAAGGAGGAATAAGGAGGAAAAGGGAGGAATATGGAGGAATGAGGAGGAATGAGGAGGAATGAGGAGGAATGAGGAGTGAGGAGGAATGAGGAGGAATGAGGAGGAATGGGGGGGAATGAGGAGAAATGAGGAGGAATGAGGAGGAATATGGAGGAATATGGAGGAATAAGGAGGAATAAGAAGGAATAAGGAGGAATAAGGAGGAATAAGGAGGAATAAGGAGGAATAAGGAGGAATGAGGAGGAATGAGGAGGAATGAGGAGGAATGAGGAGGCATGAGGAGGAATGAGTAGGAAGGAGGAAAGGAGAAGGAAGGAGGAGGAATGAGGAGGAATGAGGAGGAATGAGGAGCAATGAGGATGAATGAGGAGGGATAAGAAGGAATAACGAGGAATGAGCAGGAATAAGGAGGATGTGAGGAGGAATGAGAAAGAATGAGGAGGAATAAGGGGGAATGAGGAAGAACGAGGAAGAATGAGGAGGAATGGTGAGGAATAAGGAGGAATAAGGAGGAATAAGGAGGAATAGGGAGGAATAGGGAGGAATGAGGAGGAATGAGGAGGAATGAGGACGAATGAGGAGGAATGAGGAGGAATGAGGAGGAATGAGGAGGAATGAGGAGGAATGAGGAGCAATGAGGATGAATGAGGAGCAATGAGGATGAATGAGGAGGGATACGAAGGAATAAGGAGGAGTTGAGGAGGAATGAGAAAGAATGAGGAGGAATGAGGAGGAATTAGGAGAATTAAGAAGGAATAAAGAGAATTGATTAGAATAAAAGGGATTGAGGAGGAATGAGGAGGAATGAGGAGGAATGAGGAGGAATGAGAAGGAATGAGGAGGAATGAGGAGGAATAGGGAGAAATGAGGAGGAATTAGGAGAATTAAGAAGGAAGCAAAAAGAGAATTGATTAGAAATAAGGAGGATTGAGGAGGAATAAGGAGCAATGGGGTGGAATGAGGAGGAATGAGGAGGAATGAGGAGGAATGAGTAGGAATAAAGAGGAATGAGGAGGAATGAGGAGGAATGGGGAGGAATAAGGAGGAATAAGGAGGAATAAGGAGGAATAAGGAGGAATAGGGAGGAATATGGAGGAATGAGGAGGAATGAGGAGGAATGAGGAGGAATGAGGAGGAATGAGGAGGAATGAGGAGGAATGAGGAGGAATGAGGAGGAATGAGGTGCAATCAGGATGAATGGGGAGGAATAAGGAGGAATGAGGAGGAATGAGGAGGAATGAGGAGGAATGAGAAGGAATGAGGAGGAATGAAGAGGAATAGGGAGAAATGAGGAGGAATTAGGAGAATTATGGAAGAATAAGGAGGAATGATTAGAAATCAGGAGGATTGAAGAGGAATAAGGAAGAATGAGGAGGAATGAGGAGGAATGAGGTGGAATGAGGAGGAATGAGGAGGACTGAGGAGGAATGAAGAGGAATGAGGAGGAATGAGGAGGAATGAGGAGGAATGAGGAGGAATGAGGAGGAATGAGGAGGAATGAGGAGGAATGAGGAGGAATGAGGAGGAATGAGGAGTAGGGAGGAATGAGGAGGAATGAGGAGGAATGAGGAGGAATGAGGAGGAATGAGGAGGAATGGTGAGGAATATGGAGGAATAAGGAGGAATAAGGAGGAATAAGAGGGAATAATGAGGAATAAGGAGGAATAAGGAGGAATAAGGAGGAATAAGGAGGAATGAGGAGGAATGAGGAGGAATGAGTAGGAATGAGGAGGAATGAGGAGGAATGAGGAGGAATGAGGAGGAATGAGGAGGAATGAGGAGTAGGGAGGAATGAGGAGGAATGAGGAGGAATGAGGAGGAATGAGGAGGAATGAGGAGGAATGAGGAGGAATGAGGAGGAATGAGGAGGAATGAGGAGCAATGACGATGAATGAGGAGGGGTAAGAAGGAATAAGTAAAAATGAGCAGGAATAGGGAGAAATTGAGGAAGAATGAGAAAGAATGAGGAGGAATTAGGATAATTAAGAAGGAAGCAAAAAGAGAATTGATTAGAAATAAGGAGCATTGAGGAGGAATAAGGAGCAATGGGGTGGAATGAGGAGGAATGAGGAGGAATGAGGAGGAATGAGTAGGAATAAAGAGGAATGAGGAGGAATGAGGAGGAATGGGGAGGAATAAGGAGGAATAAGGAGGAATAAGGAGGAATAAGGAGGAATAGGGAGGAATATGGAGGAATGAGGAGGAATGAGGAGGAATGAGGAGGAATGAGGAGGAATGAGGAGGAATGAGGAGGAATGAGGAGGAATGAGGTGCAATCAGGATGAATGGGGAGGAATAAGGAGGAATGAGGAGGAATGAGGAGGAATGAGGAGGAATGAGGAGGAATGAGAAGGAATGAGGAGGAATGAAGAGGAATAGGGAGAAATGAGGAGGAATTAGGAGAATTATGGAAGAATAAGGAGGAATGATTAGAAATCAGGAGGATTGAAGAGGAATAAGGAAGAATGAGGAGGAATGAGGAGGAATGAGGTGGAATGAGGAGGAATGAGGAGGACTGAGGAGGAATGAAGAGGAATGAGGAGGAATGAGGAGGAATGAGGAGGAATGAGGAGGAATGAGGAGGATTGAGGAGGAATGGGGAGGAATATGGAGGAACATGGAGGAATAAGAAGGAATAAGGAGGAATAAGGAGGAATAGAGAGGAATCAGGAGGAATAAGGAGGAATGAGGAGGAATGAGGAGGAATGAGGAGGAATGAGGAGGAATGAGGAGGAATGAGGAGGAATGAGGAGGAATAAGGAGGAATGAGGAGGAATGAGGAGGAATGAGGAGGAATGAGGAGGAATGAGGAGGAATGAGGAGTAGGGAGGAATGAGGAGGAATGAGGGGGAATGAGGAGAAATGAGGAGGAATGAGGAGGAATGAGGAGGAATAAGGAGGAATATGGAGGAATAAGGAGGAATAAGAAGGAATAAGGAGGAATAAGGAGGAATAAGGAGGAATAAGAAGGAATAAGGAGGAATGAGGAGGAATGAGGAGGAATGAGGAGGAATGAGGAGGAATGAGGAGGAATGAGGAGGAATGAGGAGAAATGAGGAGGAATGAGGAGGAATGAGGAGGAATGAGGAGGAATGAGGAGGAATGAGGAGGAATGAGGAAAAATGAGGAGGAATGAGGAGGAATGAGGAGGAATGAGGAGGAATGAGGAGGAATGAGGAGGAATGAGGAGGAATGAGGAGGAATGAGGAAGAATGGTGAGGAATAAGGAGGAATAAGGAGGAATAAGGAGGAAAAGGGAGGAATATGGAGGAATGAGGAGGAATGAGGAGGAATGAGGAGGAATGAGGAGGAATGAGGAGTGAGGAGGAATGAGGAGGAATGAGGAGGAATGGGGGGGAATGAGGAGAAATGAGGAGGAATGAGGAGGAATATGGAGGAATATGGAGGAATAAGGAGGAATAAGAAGGAATAAGGAGGAATAAGGAGGAATAAGGAGGAATAAGGAGGAATAAGGAGGAATGAGGAGGAATGAGGAGGAATGAGGAGGAATGAGGAGGCATGAGGAGGAATGAGGAGGAATGAGGAAAGGAGAAGGAATGAGGAGGAATGAGGAGGAATGAGGAGGAATGAGGAGCAATGAGGATGAATGAGGAGGGATAAGAAGGAATAACGAGGAATGAGCAGGAATAAGGAGGATGTGAGGAGGAATGAGAAAGAATGAGGAGGAATAAGGGGGAATGAGGAAGAACGAGGAAGAATGAGGAGGAATGGTGAGGAATAAGGAGGAATAAGGAGGAATAAGGAGGAATAGGGAGGAATAGGGAGGAATGAGGAGGAATGAGGAGGAATGAGGACGAATGAGGAGGAATGAGGAGGAATGAGGAGGAATGAGGAGGAATGAGGAGGAATGAGGAGCAATGAGGATGAATGAGGAGCAATGAGGATGAATGAGGAGGGATACGAAGGAATAAGGAGGAGTTGAGGAGGAATGAGAAAGAATGAGGAGGAATGAGGAGGAATGAGGAGGAATTAGGAGAATTAAGAAGGAATAAAGAGAATTGATTAGAATAAAAGGGATTGAGGAGGAATGAGGAGGAATGAGGAGGAATGAGGAGGAATGAGAAGGAATGAGGAGGAATGAGGAGGAATAGGGAGAAATGAGGAGGAATTAGGAGAATTAAGAAGGAAGCAAAAAGAGAATTGATTAGAAATAAGGAGGATTGAGGAGGAATAAGGAGCAATGGGGTGGAATGAGGAGGAATGAGGAGGAATGAGGAGGAATGAGTAGGAATAAAGAGGAATGAGGAGGAATGAGGAGGAATGGGGAGGAATAAGGAGGAATAAGGAGGAATAAGGAGGAATAAGGAGGAATGGGGAGGAATATGGAGGAATGAGGAGGAATGAGGAGGAATGAGGAGGAATGAGGAGGAATGAGGAGGAATGAGGAGGAATGAGGAGGAATGAGGAGGAATGAGGTGCAATCAGGATGAATGGGGAGGAATAAGGAGGAATGAGGAGGAATGAGGAGGAATGAGGAGGAATGAGAAGGAATGAGGAGGAATGAAGAGGAATAGGGAGAAATGAGGAGGAATTAGGAGAATTATGGAAGAATAAGGAGGAATGATTAGAAATCAGGAGGATTGAAGAGGAATAAGGAAGAATGAGGAGGAATGAGGAGGAATGAGGTGGAATGAGGAGGAATGAGGAGGACTGAGGAGGAATGAAGAGGAATGAGGAGGAATGAGGAGGAATGAGGAGGAATAAGGAGGAATGAGGAGGAATGAGGAGGAATGAGGAGGAATGAGGAGGAATGAGGAGTAGGGAGGAATGAGGTGGAATGAGGAGGAATGAGGGAGAATGAGGGGGAATGAGGAGAAATGAGGAGGAATGAGGAGGAATATGGAGGAATAAGGAGGAATAAGAAGGAATAAGGAGGAATAAGGAGGAAAGAGGAGGAATGAGGAGGAATGAGGAGGAATGAGGAGGAATGAGGAGGAATGACGAGGAATGAGAAGGAATGAGGAGGAATGAGGAGGAATGAGGAGGAATGAGGAGGAATGAGGAGGAATGAGGAGGAATGAGGAGGAATGAGGAGGAATGAGGAGGAATGAGGAGGAATGAGGAGGAATGACGAGGAATGAGAAGGAATGAGGAGGAATGAGGAGGAATGAGGAGGAATGAGGAGGAATGAGGAGGAATGAGGAGGAATGAGGAGGAATGAGGAGGAATGAGGAGGAATGAGGAGGAATGAGGAGGAATGAGAAGGAATGAGGAGGAATGAAGAGGAATAGGGAGAAATGAGGAGGAATTAGGAGAATTATGGAAGAATAAGGAGGAATGATTAGAAATAAGGAGGATTGAAAAGGAATAAGGAAGAATGAGGAGGAATGAGGAGCAATGAGGTGGAATGAGGAGGAATGAGGAGGACTGAGGAGGAATGAAGAGGAATGAGGAGGAATGAGGAGGAATGAGGAGGAATGAGGAGGAATGAGGAGGAATGAGGAGGAATGGGGAGGAATATGGAGGAATGAGGAGAAATGAGAAGGAATGAGGAGGAATGAGGAGTAGGGAGGAATGAGGAGGAATGAGGAGGAATGAGGGGGAATGAGGGGGAATGAGGAGAAATGAGGAGGAATGAGGAGGAATATGGAGGAATAAGGAGGAATAAGAAGGAATAAGGAGGAATAAGGAGGAATAAGGAGGAATAAGGAGGAATAAGGAGGAATAAGGAGGAATGAGGAGGAATGAGGAGGAATGAAAAGGAATGAGGAGGAATGAGGAGGAATGAGCAGGAATGAGGAGGAATGGGGAGGAATAAGGAGAAATAAGGAGGAATAAGGAGGAATAAGGAGGAATAAGGAGGAATTAGGAGGAATAGGGAGGAATGAGGAGGAATTAGGAGAATTAAGGAAGAATAAGGAGGAATGATTAGAAATAAGGAGGATTGAAGAGGAATAAGGAAGAATGAGGAAGAATGAGGAGCAATGAGGTGGAATGAGGAGGAATGCGGAGGAATGAGGAGGACTGAGGAGGAATGAAGAGGAATGAGGAGGAATGAGGAGGAATGAGGAGGAATGAGGAGGAATGAGGAGGAATGAGGAGGAATGGTGAGGAATATGGAGGAATAAGGAGGAATAAGGAGGAATAAGAGGGAATAATGAGGAATAAGGAGGAATAAGGAGGAATAAGGAGGAATAAGGAGGAATGAGGAGGAATGAGGAGGAATGAGTAGGAATGAGGAGGAATGAGGAGGAATGAGGAGGAATGAGGAGGAATGACGAGGAATGAGGAGTAGGGAGGAATGAGGAGGAATGAGGAGGAATGAGGAGGAATGAGGAGGAATGAGGAGCAATGACGATGAATGAGGAGGGGTAAGAAGGAATAAGTAAAAATGAGCAGGAATAGGGAGAAATTGAGGAAGAATGAGAAAGAATGAGGAGGAATTAGGATAATTAAGAAGGAAGCAAAAAGAGAATTGATTAGAAATAAGGAGGATTGAGGAGGAATAAGGAGCAATGGGGTGGAATGAGGAGGAATGAGGAGGAATGAGGAGGAATGAGTAGGAATAAAGAGGAATGAGGAGGAATGAGGAGGAATGGGGAGGAATAAGGAGGAATAAGGAGGAATAAGGAGGAATAAGGAGGAATAGGGAGGAATATGGAGGAATGAGGAGGAATGAGGAGGAATGAGGAGGAATGAGGAGGAATGAGGAGGAATGAGGAGGAATGAGGAGGAATGAGGTGCAATCAGGATGAATGGGGAGGAATAAGGAGGAATGAGGAGGAATGAGGAGGAATGAGGAGGAATGAGAAGGAATGAGGAGGAATGAAGAGGAATAGGGAGAAATGAGGAGGAATTAGGAGAATTATGGAAGAATAAGGAGGAATGATTAGAAATCAGGAGGATTGAAGAGGAATAAGGAAGAATGAGGAGGAATGAGGAGGAATGAGGTGGAATGAGGAGGAATGAGGAGGACTGAGGAGGAATGAAGAGGAATGAGGGGGAATGAGGAGGAATGAGGAGGAATGAGGAGGAATGAGGAGGATTGAGGAGGAATGGGGAGGAATATGGAGGAACATGGAGGAATAAGAAGGAATAAGGAGGAATAAGGAGGAATAGAGAGGAATGAGGAGGAATAAGGAGGAATGAGGAGGAATGAGGAGGAATGAGGAGGAATGAGGAGGAATGAGGAGGAATGAGGAGGAATGAGGAGGAATAAGGAGGAATGAGGAGGAATGAGGAGGAATGAGGAGGAATGAGGAGGAATGAGGAGGAATGAGGAGGAATGAGGAGTAGGGAGGAATGAGGAGGAATGAGGGGGAATGAGGAGAAATGAGGAGGAATGAGGAGGAATGAGGAGGAATAAGGAGGAATATGGAGGAATAAGGAGGAATAAGAAGGAATAAGGAGGAATAAGGAGGAATAAGGAGGAATAAGAAGGAATAAGGAGGAATGAGGAGGAATGAGGAGGAATGAGGAGGAATGAGGAGGAATGAGGAGGAATGAGGAGGAATGAGGAGAAATGAGGAGGAATGAGGAGGAATGAGGAGGAATGAGGAGGAATGAGGAGGAATGAGGAGGAATGAGGAAAAATGAGGAGGAATGAGGAGGAATGAGGAGGAATGAGGAGGAATGAGGAGGAATGAGGAGGAATGAGGAGGAATGAGGAGGAATGAGGAAGAATGGTGAGGAATAAGGAGGAATAAGGAGGAATAAGGAGGAAAAGGGAGGAATATGGAGGAATGAGGAGGAATGAGGAGGAATGAGGAGGAATGAGGAGGAATGAGGAGTGAGGAGGAATGAGGAGGAATGAGGAGGAATGGGGGGAATGAGGAGAAATGAGGAGGAATGAGGAGGAATATGGAGGAATATGGAGGAATAAGGAGGAATAAGAAGGAATAAGGAGGAATAAGGAGGAATAAGGAGGAATAAGGAGGAATAAGGAGGAATGAGGAGGAATGAGGAGGAATGAGGAGGAATGAGAAGGCATGAGGAGGAATGAGGAGGAATGAGGAAAGGAGAAGGAATGAGGAGGAATGAGGAGGAATGAGGAGGAATGAGGAGGAATGAGGAGGAATGAGGAGCAATGAGGATGAATGAGGAGGGATAAGAAGGAATAACGAGGAATGAGCAGGAATAAGGAGGATGTGAGGAGGAATGAGAAAGAATGAGGAGGAATAAGGGGGAATGAGGAAGAACGAGGAAGAATGAGGAGGAATGGTGAGGAATAAGGAGGAATAAGGAGGAATAAGGAGGAATAGGGAGGAATAGGGAGGAATGAGGAGGAATGAGGAGGAATGAGGACGAATGAGGAGGAATGAGGAGGAATGAGGAGGAATGAGGAGGAATGAGGAGGAATGAGGAGCAATGAGGATGAATGAGGAGCAATGAGGATGAATGAGGAGGGATACGAAGGAATAAGGAGGAGTTGAGGAGGAATGAGAAAGAATGAGGAGGAATGAGGAGGAATTAGGAGAATTAAGAAGGAATAAAGAGAATTGATTAGAATAAAAGGGATTGAGGAGGAATGAGGAGGAATGAGGAGGAATGAGGAGGAATGAGGAGGAATGAGGAGGAATGAGGAGGAATGAGGAGGAATGAGGAGGAATGAGGAGGAATGAGGAGGAATGAGGAGGAATGAGAAGGAATGAGGAGGAATGAGGAGGAATAGGGAGAAATGCGGAGGAATTAGGAGAATTAAGAAGGAAGCAAAAAGAGAATTGATTAGAAATAAGGAGGATTGAGGAGGAATAAGGAGCAATGGGGTGGAATGAGGAGGAATGAGGAGGAATGAGGAGGAATGAGTAGGAATAAAGAGGAATGAGGAGGAATGAGGAGGAATGGGGAGGAATAAGGAGGAATAAGGAGGAATAAGGAGGAATAAGGAGGAATAGGGAGGAATATGGAGGAATGAGGAGGAATGATGAGGAATGAGGAGGAATGAGGAGGAATGAGGAGGAATGAGGAGGAATGAGGAGGAATGAGGTGCAATCAGGATGAATGGGGAGGAATAAGGAGGAATGAGGAGGAATGAGGAGGAATGAGGAGGAATGAGAAGGAATGAGGAGGAATGAAGAGGAATAGGGAGAAATGAGGAGGAATTAGGAGAATTATGGAAGAATAAGGAGGAATGATTAGAAATCAGGAGGATTGAAGAGGAATAAGGAAGAATGAGGAGGAATGAGGAGGAATGAGGTGGAATGAGGAGGAATGAGGAGGACTGAGGAGGAATGAAGAGGAATGAGGAGGAATGAGGAGGAATGAGGAGGAATGAGGAGGAATGAGGAGGATTGAGGAGGAATGGGGAGGAATATGGAGGAACATGGAGGAATAAGAAGGAATAAGGAGGAATAAGGAGGAATAGAGAGGAATCAGGAGGAATAAGGAGGAATGAGGAGGAATGAGGAGGAATGAGGAGGAATGAGGAGGAATGAGGAGGAATGAGGAGGAATGAGGAGGAATGAGGAGGAATAAGGAGGAATGAGGAGGAATGAGGAGGAATGAGGAGGAATGAGGAGGAATGAGGAGGAATGAGGAGTAGGGAGGAATGAGGAGGAATGAGGGGGAATGAGGAGAAATGAGGAGGAATGAGGAGCAATGAGGAGGAATGAGGAGGAATATGGAGGAATAAGGAGGAATAAGAAGGAATAAGGAGGAATAAGGAGGAATAAGGAGGAATAAGAAGGAATAAGGAGGAATGAGGAGGAATGAGGAGGAATGAGGAGGAATGAGGAGGAATGAGGAGGAATGAGGAGGAATGAGGAGAAATGAGGAGGAATGAGGAGGAATGAGGAGGAATGAGGAGGAATGAGGAGGAATGAGGAGGAATGAGGAGAAATGAGGAGGAATGAGGAGGAATGAGGAGGAATGAGGAGGGATACGAAGGAATAAGGAGGAGTTGAGGAGGAATGAGAAAGAATGAGGAGGAATGAGGAGGAATTAGGAGAATTAAGAAGGAATAAAGAGAATTGATTAGAATAAAAGGGATTGAGGAGGAATGAGGAGGAATGAGGAGGAATGAGGAGGAATGAGGAGGAATGAGGAGGAAGGAGGAGGAATGAGGAGGAATGAGAAGGAAGGAGGAGGAATGAGGAGGAATGAGGAGGAATAGGGAGAAATGAGGAGGAATTAGGAGAATTAAGGAAGAATAAAGAGAAATGATTAGAAATAAGGAGGATTGAGGAGGAATAAGGAGGAATGAGGAGGAATGAGGAGCAATGAGGTGGAATGAGGAGGAATGAGGAGGAATGAGGAGGAATGAGGAGGAATGAGGAGGAATGAGGAGGAATGAGGAGGAATGAGGAGGAATGGTGAGGAATATGGAGAAATAAGGAGGAATAAGGAGGAATAAGAGGGAATAATGAGGAATAAGGAGGAATAGGGAGGAATAAGGAGGAATAAGGAGGAATGAGGAGGAATGAGGAGGAATGAGTAGGAATGAGGAGGAATGAGGAGGAATGAGGAGGAATGAGGAGGAATGAGGAGGAATGAGGAGTAGGGAGGAATGAGGAGGAATGAGGAGGAATGAGGAGGAATGAGGAGGAATGAGGAGGAATGAGGAGGAATGAGGAGGAATGAGGAGGAATGAGGAGGAATGAGGAGGAATGAGGAGCAATGACGATGAATGAGGAGGGGTAAGAAGGAATAAGTAAAAATGAGCAGGAATAGGGAGAAATTGAGGAAGAATGAGAAAGAATGAGGAGGAATTAGGAGAATTAAGAAGGAAGCAAAAAGAGAATTGATTAGAAATAAGGAGGATTGAGGAGGAATAAGGAGCAATGGGGTGGAATGAGGAGGAATGAGGAGGAATGAGTAGGAATAAAGAGGAATGAGGAGGAATGAGGAGGAATGGGGAGGAATAAGGAGGAATAAGGAGGAATAAGGAGGAATAGGGAGGAATATGGAGGAATGAGGAGGAATGAGGAGGAATGAGGAGGAATGAGGAGGAATGAGGAGGAATGAGGAGGAATGAGGAGGAATGAGGAGGAATGAGGTGCAATCAGGATGAATGGGGAGGAATAAGGAGGAATGAGGAGGAATGAGGAGGAATGAGGAGGAATGAGGAGGAATGAGAAGGAATGAGGAGGAATGAAGAGGAATAGGGAGAAATGAGGAGGAATTAGGAGAATTATGGAAGAATAAGGAGGAATGATTAGAAATCAGGAGGATTGAAGAGGAATAAGGAAGAATGAGGAGGAATGAGGAGGAATGAGGTGGAATGAGGAGGAATGAGGAGGACTGAGGAGGAATGAAGAGGAATGAGGAGGAATGAGGAGGAATGCGGAGGAATGAGGAGGAATGAGGAGGATTGAGGAGGAATGGGGAGGAATATGGAGGAACATGGAGGAATAAGAAGGAATAAGGAGGAATAAGGAGGAATAGAGAGGAATCAGGAGGAATAAGGAGGAATGAGGAGGAATGAGGAGGAATGAGGAGGAATGAGGAGGAATGAGGAGGAATGAGGAGGAATGAGGAGGAATAAGGAGGAATGAGGAGGAATGAGGAGGAATGAGGAGGAATGAGGAGGAATGAGGAGGAATGAGGAGTAGGGAGGAATGAGGAGGAATGAGGGGGAATGAGGAGAAATGAGGAGGAATGAGGAGGAATGAGGAGGAATGAGGAGGAATATGGAGGAATAAGGAGGAATAAGAAGGAATAAGGAGGAATAAGGAGGAATAAGGAGGAATAAGAAGGAATAAGGAGGAATGAGGAGGAATGAGGAGGAATGAGGAGGAATGAGGAGGAATGAGGAATAGGGAGGATTGAGGAATAGGGAGGAATGAGGAGGAATGAGGAGGAATGAGGAGGAATGAGGAGGAATGAGGAGGAATGAGGAGGAATGAGGAGGAATGAGGAGAAATGAGGAGGAATGAGGGAGGAATGAGGAGGAATGAGGAGGAATGAGGAGGAATGAGGAGGAATGAGGAGAAATGAGGAGGAATGAGGAGGAATGAGGAGGAATGAGGAGGAATGAGGAGGAATGAGGAGGAATGAGGAGGAATGAGGAGGAATGAGGAGGAATGAGGAAAAATGGTGAGGAATAAGGAGGAATAAGGAGGAATAAGGAGGAAAAGGGAGGAATATGGAGGAATGAGGAGGAATGAGGAGGAATGAGGAGGAATGAGGAGGAATGAGGAGTGAGGAGGAATGAGGAGGAATGAGGAGGAATGGGGGGGAATGAGGAGAAATGAGAAGGAATGAGGAGGAATATGGAGGAATATGGAGGAATAAGGAGGAATAAGAAGGAATAAGGAGGAATAAGGAGGAATAAGGAGGAATAAGGAGGAATAAGGAGGAATGAGGAGGAATGAGGAGGAATGAGGAGGAATGAGGAGGCATGAGGAGGAATGAGGAGGAATGAGGAAAGGAGAAGGAATGAGGAGGAATGAGGAGGAATGAGGAGGACTGAGGAGGAATGAGGAGGAATGAGGAGCAATGAGGATGAATGAGGAGGGATAAGAAGGAATAACGAGGAATGAGCAGGAATAAGGAGGATGTGAGGAGGAATGAGAAAGAATGAGGAGGAATAAGGGGGAATGAGGAAGAACGAGGAAGAATGAGGAGGAATGGTGAGGAATAAGGAGGAATAAGGAGGAATAAGGAGGAATAGGGA
This sequence comes from Drosophila bunnanda, assembly GCA_035046265.1. Classification (NCBI taxonomy): domain Eukaryota; kingdom Metazoa; phylum Arthropoda; class Insecta; order Diptera; family Drosophilidae; genus Drosophila; species Drosophila bunnanda. The sequence goes on along the minus strand of JAWNOB010000034.1, from coordinate 64,943 downwards.
GGAATAGGGAGGAATGAGGAGGAATGAGGAGGAATGAGGACGAATGAGGAGGAATGAGGAGGAATGAGGAGGAATGAGGAGGAATGAGGAGGAATGAGGAGCAATGAGGATGAATGAGGAGCAATGAGGATGAATGAGGAGGGATACGAAGGAATAAGGAGGAGTTGAGGAGGAATGAGAAAGAATGAGGAGGAATGAGGAGGAATTAGGAGAATTAAGAAGGAATAAAGAGAATTGATTAGAATAAAAGGGATTGAGGAGGAATGAGGAGGAATGAGGAGGAATGAGGAGGAATGAGGAGGAATGAGGAGGAATGAGGAGGAATGAGGAGGAATGAGGAGGAATGAGGAGGAATGAGGAGGAATGAGGAGGAATGAGGAGGCATGAGAAGGAATGAGGAGGAATGAGGAGGAATAGGGAGAAATGAGGAGGAATTAGGAGAATTAAGGAAGAATAAAGAGAAATGATTAGAAATAAGGAGGATTGAGGAGGAATAAGGAGGAATGAGGAGGAATGAGGAGCAATGAGGTGGAATGAGGAGGAATGAGGAGGAATGAGGAGGAATGAGGAGGAATGAGGAGGAATGAGGAGGAATGAGGAGGAATGAGGAGGAATGAGGAGGAATGAGGAGGAATGAGGAGGAATGAGGAGGAATGAGGAGTAGGGAGGAATGAGGAGGAATGAGGAGGAATGAGGAGGAATGAGGAGGAATGAGGAGGAATGAGGAGGAATGAGGAGGAATGAGGAGGAATGAGGAGCAATGACGATGAATGAGGAGGGGTAAGAAGGAATAAGTAAAAATGAGCAGGAATAGGGAGAAATTGAGGAAGAATGAGAAAGAATGAGGAGGAATTAGGAGAATTAAGAAGGAAGCAAAAAGAGAATTGATTAGAAATAAGGAGGATTGAGGAGGAATAAGGAGCAATGGGGTGGAATGAGGAGGAATGAGGAGGAATGAGGAGGAATGAGTAGGAATAAAGAGGAATGAGGAGGAATGAGGAGGAATGGGGAGGAATAAGGAGGAATAAGGAGGAATAAGGAGGAATAAGGAGGAATAGGGAGGAATATGGAGGAATGAGGAGGAATGAGGAGGAATGAGGAGGAATGAGGAGGAATGAGGAGGAATGAGGAGGAATGAGGAGGAATGAGGTGCAATCAGGATGAATGGGGAGGAATAAGGAGGAATGAGGAGGAATGAGGAGGAATGAGAAGGAATGAGGAGGAATGAAGAGGAATAGGGAGAAATGAGGAGGAATTAGGAGAATTATGGAAGAATAAGGAGGAATGATTAGAAATCAGGAGGATTGAAGAGGAATAAGGAAGAATGAGGAGGAGTGAGGAGGAATGAGGTGGAATGAGGAGGAATGGGGAGGACTGAGGAGGAATGAAGAGGAATGAGGAGGAATGAGGAGGAATGAGGAGGAATGAGGAGGAATGAGGAGGAATGAGGAGGAATGAGGAGGAATGAGGAGGAATGAGGAGGAATGAGGAGGAATGAGGAGGAATGAGGAGGAATGAGAAGGAATGAGGAGGAATGAGGAGGAATAGGGAGAAATGAGGAGGAATTAGGAGAATTAAGGAAGAATAAAGAGAAATGATTAGAAATAAGGAGGATTGAGGAGGAATAAGGAGGAATGAGGAGGAATGAGGAGCAATGAGGTGGAATGAGGAGGAATGAGGAGGAATGAGGAGGAATGAGGAGGAATGAGGAGGAATGAGGAGGAATGAGGAGGAATGAGGAGGAATGAGGAGGAATGAGGAGGAATGAGGAGGAATGAGGAGTAGGGAGGAATGAGGAGGAATGAGGAGGAATGAGGAGGAATGAGGAGGAATGAGGAGGAATGAGGAGGAATGAGGAGGAATGAGGAGGAATGAGGAGCAATGACGATGAATGAGGAGGGGTAAGAAGGAATAAGTAAAAATGAGCAGGAATAGGGAGAAATTGAGGAAGAATGAGAAAGAATGAGGAGGAATTAGGAGAATTAAGAAGGAAGCAAAAAGAGAATTGATTAGAAATAAGGAGGATTGAGGAGGAATAAGGAGCAATGGGGTGGAATGAGGAGGAATGAGGAGGAATGAGGAGGAATGAGTAGGAATAAAGAGGAATGAGGAGGAATGAGGAGGAATGGGGAGGAATAAGGAGGAATAAGGAGGAATAAGGAGGAATAAGGAGGAATAGGGAGGAATATGGAGGAATGAGGAGGAATGAGGAGGAATGAGGAGGAATGAGGAGGAATGAGGAGGAATGAGGAGGAATGAGGAGGAATGAGGTGCAATCAGGATGAATGGGGAGGAATAAGGAGGAATGAGGAGGAATGAGGAGGAATGAGAAGGAATGAGGAGGAATGAAGAGGAATAGGGAGAAATGAGGAGGAATTAGGAGAATTATGGAAGAATAAGGAGGAATGATTAGAAATCAGGAGGATTGAAGAGGAATAAGGAAGAATGAGGAGGAGTGAGGAGGAATGAGGTGGAATGAGGAGGAATGAGGAGGACTGAGGAGGAATGAAGAGGAATGAGGAGGAATGAGGAGGAATGAGGAGGAATGAGGAGGAATGAGGAGGATTGAGGAGGAATGGGGAGGAATATGGAGGAACATGGAGGAATAAGAAGGAATAAGGAGGAATAAGGAGGAATAGAGAGGAATCAGGAGGAATAAGGAGGAATGAGGAGGAATGAGGAGGAATGAGGAGGAATGAGGAGGAATGAGGAGGAATGAGGAGGAATGAGGAGGAATAAGGAGGAATGAGGAGGAATGAGGAGGAATGAGGAGGAATGAGGAGGAATGAGGAGGAATGAGGAGGAATGAGGAGTAGGGAGGAATGAGGAGGAATGAGGGGGAATGAGGAGAAATGAGGAGGAATGAGGAGGAATGAGGAGGAATGAGGAGGAATATGGAGGAATAAGGAGGAATAAGAAGGAATAACGAGGAATAAGGAGGAATAAGGAGGAATAAGAAGGAATAAGGAGGAATGAGGAGGAATGAGGAGGAATGAGGAGGAATGAGGAGGAATGAGGAATAGGGAGGATTGAGGAATAGGGAGGAATGAGGAGGAATGAGGAGGAATGAGGAGGAATGAGGAGGAATGAGGAGGAATGAGGAGGAATGAGGAGGAATGAGGAGGAATGAGGAGAAATGAGGAGGAATGAGGAGGAATGAGGAGGAATGAGGAGGAATGAGGAGGAATGAGGAGGAATGAGGAGAAATGAGGAGGAATGAGGAGGAATGAGGAGGAATGAGGAGGAATGAGGAGGAATGAGGAGGAATGAGGAGGAATGAGGAGGAATGAGGAGGAATGAGGAAGAATGGTGAGGAATAAGGAGGAATAAGGAGGAATAAGGAGGAAAAGGGAGGAATATGGAGGAATGAGGAGGAATGAGGAGGAATGAGGAGGAATGAGGAGGAATGAGGAGGAATGAGGAGTGAGGAGGAATGAGGAGGAATGAGGAGGAATGGGGGGAATGAGGAGAAATGAGGAGGAATGTGGAGGAATATGGAGGAATATGGAGGAATAAGGAGGAATAAAAAGGAATAAGGAGGAATAAGGAGGAATAAGGAGGAATAAGGAGGAATAAGGAGGAATGAGGAGGAATGAGGAGGAATGAGGAGGAATGAGGAGGCATGAGGAGGAATGAGGAGGAATGAGGAAAGGAGAAGGAATGAGGAGGAATGAGGAGGAACGAGGAGGAATGAGGAGGAATGAGGAGGAATGAGGAGCAATGAGGATGAATGAGGAGGGATAAGAAGGAATAACGAGGAATGAGCAGGAATAAGGAGGATGTGAGGAGGAATGAGAAAGAATGAGGAGGAATAAGGGGGAATGAGGAAGAACGAGGAAGAATGAGGAGGAATGGTGAGGAATAAGGAGGAATAAGGAGGAATAAGGAGGAATAGGGATGTGAGGAGGAATGAGATAGAATGAGGAGGAATAAGGGGGAATGAGGAAGAACGAGGAAGAATGAGGAGGAATGGTGAGGAATAAGGAGGAATAAGGAGGAATAAGGAGGAATAGGGAGGGAGGAATGAGGAGGAATGAGGAGGAATGAGGACGAATGAGGAGGAATGAGGAGGAATGAGGAGGAATGAGGAGGAATGAGGAGGAATGAGGAGCAATGAGGATGAATGAGGAGCAATGAGGATGAATGAGGAGGGATACGAAGGAATAAGGAGGAGTTGAGGAGGAATGAGAAAGAATGAGGAGGAATGAGGAGGAATTAGGAGAATTAAGAAGGAATAAAGAGAATTGATTAGAATAAAAGGGATTGAGGAGGAATGAGGAGGAATGAGGAGGAATGAGGAGGAATGAGGAGGAATGAGGAGGAATGAGGAGGAATGAGGAGGAATGAGGAGGAATGAGGAGGAATGAGGAGGAATGAGGAGGAATGAGAAGGAATGAGGAGGAATGAGGAGGAATAGGGAGAAATGAGGAGGAATTAGGAGAATTAAGGAAGAAGAAAGAGAAATGATTAGAAATAAGGAGGATTGAGGAGGAATAAGGAGGAATGAGGAGGAATGAGGAGCAATGAGGTGGAATGAGGAGGAATGAGGAGGAATGAGGAGGAATGAGGAGGAATGAGGAGGAATGAGGAGGAATGAGGAGGAATGAGGAGGAATGAGGAGGAATGAGGAGGAATGAGGAGGAATGAGGAGGAATGAGGAGGAATGAGGAGGAATGAGGAGGAATGAGGAGGAATGAGGAGGAATGAGGAGGAATGAGGAGGAATGGGGAGAAATAAGGAGGAATAAGGAGGAATAAGGGGGAATAGGGAGGAATGAGGAGGAATGAGGAGGAATGAGAAAGAATGAGGAGGAATTAGGAGAATTAAGAAGGAAGCAAAAAGAGAATTGATTAGAAATAAGGAGGATTGAGGAGGAATAAGGAGCAATGGGGTGGAATGAGGAGGAATGAGGAGGAATGAGGAGGAATGAGTAGGAATAAAGAGGAATGAGGAGGAATGAGGAGGAATGGGGAGGAATAAGGAGGAATAAGGAGGAATAAGGAGGAATAAGGAGGAATAAGGAGGAATAAGGAGGAATGAGGAGGAATGAGGAGGAATGAGGAGGAATGAGGAGGAATGAGGAGGAATGAGGAGGAATGAGGAGGAATGAGGTGCAATCAGGATGAATGGGGAGGAATAAGGAGGAATGAGGAGGAATGAGGAGGAATGAGAAGGAATGAGGAGGAATGAAGAGGAATAGGGAGAAATGAGGAGGAATTAGGAGAATTATGGAAGAATAAGGAGGAATGATTAGAAATCAGGAGGATTGAAGAGGAATAAGGAAGAATGAGGAGGAGTGAGGAGGAATGAGGTGGAATGAGGAGGAATGAGGAGGACTGAGGAGGAATGAAGAGGAATGAGGAGGAATGAGGAGGAATGAGGAGGAATGAGGAGGAATGAGGAGGATTGAGGAGGAATGGGGAGGAATATGGAGGAACATGGAGGAATAAGAAGGAATAAGGAGGAATAAGGAGGAATAGAGAGGAATCAGGAGGAATAAGGAGGAATGAGGAGGATGAGAAATGAGGAGGAATGAGGAGGAATGAGGAGGAATGAGGAGGAATGAGGAGGAATGAGGAGTAATGAGGAGGAATGAGGAGGAATGAGGAGGAATGAGGAGGAATGAGGAATGAGGAGGAATGAGGAGGAATGAGGAGGAATGAGGAGGATTGAGGAGGAATGGGGAGGAATGATGGAGGAACATGGAGGAATAAGAAGGAATAAGGAGGAATAAGGAGGAATAGAGAGGAATCAGGAGGAATAAGGAGGAATGAGGAGGAATGAGGAGGAATGAGGAGGAATGAGGAGGAATGAGGAGGAATGAGGAGGAATGAGGAGGAATGAGGAGGAATGAGGAGGAATGAGGAGGAATGAGGAGGAATGAGGAGGAATGAGGAGGAATGAGGAGGAATGAGGAGGAATGTGGAGGAACATGGAGGAATAAGAAGGAATAAGGAGGAATAAGGAGGAATAAGAGAGGAATCAGGAGGAATAAGGAGGAATGAGGAGGAATGAGGAGGAATAAGGAGGAATAAGGAGGAATAGAGAGGAATCAGGAGGAATAAGGAGGAATGAGGAGGAATGAGGAGGAATGAGGAGGAATGAGGAGGAATGAGGAGGAATGAGGAGGAATGAGGAGGAATGAGGAGGAATGAGGAGGAATGAGGAGGAATGAGGAGGAATGAGGAGGAATGAGGAGGAATGAGGAGGAATGAGGAGGAATGAGGAGGAAGGAGAGGGAGGAATGAGGAGGAATGAGGGGGAATGAGGAGAAATGAGGAGGAATGAGGAGGAATGAGGAGGAATGAGGAGGAATATGGAGGAATAAGGAGGAATAAGAAGGAATAACGAGGAATAAGGAGGAATAAGGAGGAATAAGAAGGAATAAGGAGGAATGAGGAGGAATGAGGAGGAATGAGGAGGAATGAGGAGGAATGAGGAATAGGGAGGATTGAGGAATAGGGAGGAATGAGGAGGAATGAGGAGGAATGAGGAGGAATGAGGAGGAATGAGGAGGAATGAGGAGGAATGAGGAGGAATGAGGAGGAATGAGGAGAAATGAGGAGGAATGAGGAGGAATGAGGAGGAATGAGGAGGAATGAGGAGGAATGAGGAGGAATGAGGAGAAATGAGGAGGAATGAGGAGGAATGAGGAGGAATGAGGAGGAATGAGGAGGAATGAGGAGGAATGAGGAGGAATGAGGAGGAATGAGGAGGAATGAGGAGGAATGAGGAAGAATGGTGAGGAATAAGGAGGAATAAGGAGGAATAAGGAGGAAAAGGGAGGAATATGGAGGAATGAGGAGGAATGAGGAGGAATGAGGAGGAATGAGGAGGAATGAGGAGGAATGAGGAGTGAGGAGGAATGAGGAGGAATGAGGAGGAATGGGGGGAATGAGGAGAAATGAGGAGGAATGTGGAGGAATATGGAGGAATATGGAGGAATAAGGAGGAATAAAAAGGAATAAGGAGGAATAAGGAGGAATAAGGAGGAATAAGGAGGAATAAGGAGGAATGAGGAGGAATGAGGAGGAATGAGGAGGAATGAGGAGGCATGAGGAGGAATGAGGAGGAATGAGGAAAGGAGAAGGAATGAGGAGGAATGAGGAGGAACGAGGAGGAATGAGGAGGAATGAGGAGGAATGAGGAGCAATGAGGATGAATGAGGAGGGATAAGAAGGAATAACGAGGAATGAGCAGGAATAAGGAGGATGTGAGGAGGAATGAGAAAGAATGAGGAGGAATAAGGGGGAATGAGGAAGAACGAGGAAGAATGAGGAGGAATGGTGAGGAATAAGGAGGAATAAGGAGGAATAAGGAGGAATAGGGATGTGAGGAGGAATGAGAAAGAATGAGGAGGAATAAGGGGGAATGAGGAAGAACGAGGAAGAATGAGGAGGAATGGTGAGGAATAAGGAGGAATAAGGAGGAATAAGGAGGAATAGGGAGGGAGGAATGAGGAGGAATGAGGAGGAATGAGGACGAATGAGGAGGAATGAGGAGGAATGAGGAGGAATGAGGAGGAATGAGGAGGAATGAGGAGCAATGAGGATGAATGAGGAGCAATGAGGATGAATGAGGAGGGATACGAAGGAATAAGGAGGAGTTGAGGAGGAATGAGAAAGAATGAGGAGGAATGAGGAGGAATTAGGAGAATTAAGAAGGAATAAAGAGAATTGATTAGAATAAAAGGGATTGAGGAGGAATGAGGAGGAATGAGGAGGAATGAGGAGGAATGAGGAGGAATGAGGAGGAATGAGGAGGAATGAGGAGGAATGAGGAGGAATGAGGAGGAATGAGAAGGAATGAGGAGGAATGAGGAGGAATAGGGAGAAATGAGGAGGAATTAGGAGAATTAAGGAAGAATAAAGAGAAATGATTAGAAATAAGGAGGATTGAGGAGGAATAAGGAGGAATGAGGAGGAATGAGGAGCAATGAGGTGGAATGAGGAGGAATGAGGAGGAATGAGGAGGAATGAGGAGGAATGAGGAGGAATGAGGAGGAATGAGGAGGAATGAGGAGGAATGAGGAGGAATGAGGAGGAATGAGGAGGAATGAGGAGGAATGAGGAGGAATGAGGAGGAATGAGGAGGAATGAGGAGGAATGAGGAGGAATGAGGAGGAATGGGGAGGAATGGGGAGAAATAAGGAGGAATAAGGAGGAATAAGGGGGAATAGGGAGAAATGAGGAGGAATGAGGAGGAATGAGGAGGAATGAGGAGCAATGAGGATGAATGAGGAGGAATAAGGAGGAATGAGGAGGAATGAGGAGGAATGAGTAGGAATGAGGAGGAATGAGGAAGAATGAGCAGGAATGACGAGGATTAAGAAGGAATGAGGAGGAATGAAGAGGAATGAGGAGGAAAAGGGAGAAATGAGGAGGAATTAGGAGAATTAAGAAAGAATAAAGAGCAGTGATTAGAAATAAGGAGGAATGAGTAGGAATAAGGAGGAATGAGGAGGAATGAGGAGGAATGGGGAGGAATAAGGAGGAATAAGGAGGAATAAAGAGGAATAGGGAGGAATGAGGAGGAATGAGGAGAAATGAGGAGGAATGAGGAGGAATGAGGAGGAATGAGGAGGAATGAGGAGGAATGAGGAGGAATGACGAGGAATGAGGAGGAATGAGGAGGAATAAGGAGGAATGAGGAGGAATTAGGAGGAATGAGGAGGAATGAGGAGGAATGAGGAGGAATGAGGAGGAATGAGGAGGAATGAGGAGGAATGAGGAGCAATGAGGAGGAATGAGGAGGAATGAGGAGAAATGAGGAGGATAAGGAGGAATGAGGAGGAATGAGGAGGAACGAGGAGGAATGAGGAGGATGTGAGGAGGAATGAGAAAGAATGAGGAGGATTAAGGAGGAATGAGGAAGAACGAGGAAGAATGAGGAGGAATGGTGAGGAATAAGGAGAAATGAGGAGGAATGAGGAGCAATGAGGAGGAATGAGGAAGAATGAGGAGGAATGAGGAGAAATGAGGAGGAATGAGGAGGAATGAGGAGTACTGAGGAGGAATGAGGAGGAATGAGGAGGAATGAGGAGCAATTAGGAGGAATGAGGAGGAATGAGGAGGAATAAGAAGGAATAAGGAGGAATGAGCAGGAATAAGGAGGGATTGAGGAGGAATGAGGAGGAATAAGGAGGAATAGGGAGGAATGAGTAGGAATGAGGAGCAATGAGGATGAATGAGGAGGAATAAGGAGGAATGAGAAGGAATGAGGAGGAATGAGGAGGAATGAGGAGGAATGAGGAGGAATGAGGAGGAATGAGGAGGAATAAGGAGGAATAAGGAGGAATAAGGAGGAATAAAGAGGAATAGGGAGGAATGAGGAGGAATGAGGAGGAATGAGGAGGAATGAGGAGGAATAAGGAGGAATGACGAGGAATGAGAAGGAATGAGGAGGAATGAGGAGGAATGAGGAGGAATGAGGAGGAATGAGGAGGAATGAGGAGCAATTAGGAGGAATGAGGAGGAATGAGGAGGAATAAGAAGGAATAAGGAGGAATGAGCAGGAATAAGGAGGGATTGAAGAGGAATGAGGAGGAATAAGGAGGAATAGGGAGGAATGAGGAGGAATGAGGAGCAATGAGGATGAATGAGGAGGAATAAGGAGGAATGAGAAGGAATGAGGAGGAATGAGGAGGAATGAGGAGGAATGAGGAGGAATGAGGAGGAATGAGGAGGAATGAGGAGGAATGAGGAGGAATGAGGAGGAATGACGAGGAATGAGAAGGAATGAGGAGGAATGAGGAGGAATGAGGAGGAATGAGGAGGAATGAGGAGGAATGAGGAGGAATGAGGAGGAATGAGGAGGAATGAGGAGGAATGAGGAGGAATGAGGAGGACTGAGGAGGAATGAGGAGGAATGAGGAGGAATGAAGAGGAATGAGGAGGAATGAGGAGGAATGAGGAGGAATGAGGAGGAATGAGGAGGAATGAGGAGGAATGGGGAGGAATATGGAGGAATAAGGAGGAATAAGAATGAATAAGGAGGAATAAGGAGGAATAAGGAGGAATAAGGAGGAAGAAGGAGGAATGAGGAGGAATGAGGAGGAATGAGGAGGAATGAGGAGGAATGAGGAGGAATGAGGAGTAGGGAGGAATGAGGAGGAATGAGGAGGAATGAGGGGGAATGAGGAGGAATGAGGAGGAATGAGGAGGAATATGGAGGAATAAGGAGGAATGAGGAGGAATGAGGAGCAATGAGGATGAATGAGGAGGAATAAGGAGGAATGAGAAGGAATGAGGAGGAATGAGGAGGAATGGGGAGGAATATGGAGGAATAAGGAGGAATAAGAATGAATAAGGAGGAATAAGGAGGAATAAGGAGGAATAAGGAGGAATAAGGAGGAATAAGGAGGAATGAGAAGGAATGAGGAGGAATGAGGAGGAAAGAGGAGGAATGAGGAGGAATGAGGAGGAATGAGGAGGAATGAGGAGGAATGAGGAGGAATGAGGAGGAATGACGAGGAATGAGAAGGAATGAGGAGGAATGAGGAGGAATGAGGAGGAATGAGGAGGAATGAGGAGGAATGAGGAGGAATGAGGAGGAATGAGGAGGAATGAGGAGGAATGAGGAGGACTGAGGAGGACTGAGGAGGAATGAGGAGGAATGAGGAGGAATGAAGAGGAATGAGGAGGAATGAGGAGGAATGAGGAGGAATGAGGAGGAATGAGGAGGAATGGGGAGGAATATGGAGGAATAAGGAGGAATAAGAATGAATAAGGAGGAATAAGGAGGAATAAGGAGGAATAAGGAGGAAGAAGGAGGAATGAGGAGGAATGAGGAGGAATGAGGAGGAATGAGGAGGAATGAGGAGGAATGAGGAGGAATGAGGAGGAATGAGGAGGAATGAGGAGGAATGAGGAGGAATGAGGAGGAATGAGGAGGAATGAGGAGCAATTAGGAGGAATGAGGAGGAATGAGGAGGAATAAGAAGGAATAAGGAGGAATGAGCAGGAATAAGGAGGAATTGAGGAGGAATGAGGAGGAATAAGGAGGAATAGGGAGGAATGAGGAGGAATGAGGAGCAATGAGGATGAATGAGGAGGAATAAGGAGGAATGAGAAGAAATGAGGAGGAATGAGGAGGAATGAGGAGGAAGGAGGAGGAATGAGGAGGAATGAGGAGGAATGAGGAGGAATGAGGAGGAATGAGGAGGAATGACGAGGAATGAGAAGGAATGAGGAGGAATGAGGAGGAATGAGGAGGAATGAGGAGGAATGAGGAGGAATGAGGAGGAATGAGGAGGAATGAGGAGGAATGAGGAGGAATGAGGAGGAATGAGGAGGAATGAGGAGGAATGAGTAGGAATGAGGAGGACTGAGGAGGAATGTGGAGGAATGAGGAGGATGTGAGGAGGAATGAGAAAGAATGAGGAGGATTAAGGAGGAATGAGGAAGAACGAGGAAGAATGAGGAGGAATGGTGAGGAATAAGGAGGAATGAGGAGGAATGAGGAGCAATGAGGAGGAATGAGGAAGAATGAGGAGGAATGAGGAGAAATGAGGAGGAATGAGCAGGAATGAGGAGTACTGAGGAGGAATGAGGAGGAATGAGGAGGAATGAGGAGGAATGAGGAGGAATGGGGAGGAATAAAGAGGAATAAGGAGGCATAGTGAGGAATGAGGTGGAATGAGTAGGAATGAGGAGGAATGAAAAGGAATGAGGAGGGATGAGGAGGAATGAGGAGGAATGAGGAGGAATGAGGAGGAATGAGGAGGAATGAGGAGGAATGAGGAGGAATGAAGAGCAATGTGGAGGAATGAGGAGGATTGAGGAGGAATGAGGAGGGATAAGAAGGAATAAGGAGGAATGAGCAGGAATGAGGAGGAATGAGGAGGAATAGGGAGAAATGAGGAGGAATTAGGAGAATTAAGGAAGAATAAAGAGCAGTGATTAGAAATAAGGAGGAATGAGTAGGAATAAGGAGGAATGAGGAGGAATGAGGAGGAATGGGGAGGAATAAGGAGGAATAAGGAGGAATAAAGAGGAATAGGGAGGAATGAGGAGGAATGAGGAGAAATGAGGAGGAATGAGGAGGAATGAGGAGGAATGAGGAGGAATGAGGAGGAATGAGGAGGAATGAGGAGGAATGACGAGGAATGAGGAGGAATAAGGAGGAATGAGGAGGAATGAGGAGGAATGAGGAGGAATGAGGAGGAATGAGGAGGAATGAGGAGGAATGAGGAGGAATGAGGAGGAATGAGGAGGAATGAGGAGCAATGAGGAGGAATGAGGAGGAATGAGGAGAAATGAGGAGGATAAGGAGGAATGAGGAGGAATGAGGAGGAACGAGGAGGAATGAGGAGGATGTGAGGAGGAATGAGAAAGAATGAGGAGGATTAAGGAGGAATGAGGAAGAACGAGGAAGAATGAGGAGGAATGGTGAGGAATAAGGAGGAATGAGGAGGAATGAGGAGCAATGAGGAGGAATGAGGAAGAATGAGGAGGAATGAGGAGAAATGAGGAGGAATGAGGAGGAATGAGGAGTACTGAGGAGGAATGAGGAGGAATGAGGAGGAATGAGGAGGAATGAGGAGGAATGGGGAGGAATAAAGAGGAATAAGGAGGCATAGTGAGGAATGAGGTGGAATGAGTAGGAATGAGGAGGAATGAATAGGAATGAGGAGGGATGAGGAGGAATGAGGAGGAATGAGGAGGAATGAGGAGGAATGAGGAGGAATGAAGAGCAATGTGGAGGAATGAGGAGGATTGAGGAGGAATGAGGAGGGATAAGAAGGAATAAGGAGGAATGAGCAGGAATGAGGAGGAATGAGGAGGAATAGGGAGAAATGAGGAGGAATTAGGAGAATTAAGGAAGAATAAAGAGCAATGATTAGAAATAAGGAGGAATGAGTAGGAATAAGGAGGAATGAGGAGGAATGAGGAGGAATGGGGAGGAATAAGGAGGAATAAGGAGGAATAAAAAGGAATAGGGAGGAATGAGGAGGAATGAGGAGGAATGAGGAGGAATGAGGAGGAATGAGGAGGAATGAGGAGGAATGAGGAGGAATAAGGAGGAATGACGAGGAATGAGAAGGAATGAGGAGGAATGAGGAGGAATGAGGAGGAATGAGGAGGAATGAGGAGGAATGAGGAGCAATTAGGAGGAATGAGGAGGAATGAGGAGGAATAAGAAGGAATAAGGAGGAATGAGCAGGAATAAGGAGGGATTGAGGAGGAATGAGGAGGAATAAGGAGGAATAGGGAGGAATGAGGAGGAATGAGGAGCAATGAGGATGAATGAGGAGGAATAAGGAGGAATGAGAAGGAATGAGGAGGAATGAGGAGGAATGAGGAGGAATGAGGAGGAATAAGGAGGAATGAGGAGGAATAAGGAGGAATAAGGAGGAATAAGGAGGAATAAAGAGGAATAGGGAGGAATGAGGAGGAATGAGGAGGAATGAGGAGGAATGAGGAGGAATGAGGAGGAATAAGGAGGAATGACGAGGAATGAGAAGGAATGAGGAGGAATGAGGAGGAATGAGGAGGAATGAGGAGGAATGAGGAGGAATGAGAAGGAATGAGGAGGAATGAGGAGCAATTAGGAGGAATGAGGAGGAATGAGGAGGAATAAGAAGGAATAAGGAGGAATGAGCAGGAATAAGGAGGGATTGAGGAGGAATGAGGAGGAATAAGGAGGAATAGGGAGGAATGAGGAGGAATGAGGAGCAATGAGGATGAATGAGGAGGAATAAGGAGGAATGAGAAGGAATGAGGAGGAATGAGGAGGAATGAGGAGGAATGAGGAGGAATGAGGAGGAATGAGGAGGAATGAGGAGGAATGAGGAGGAATGAGGAAGAATGACGAGGAATGAGAAGGAATGAGGAGGAATGAGGAGGAATGAGGAGGAATGAGGAGGAATGAGGAGGAATGAGGAGGAATGAGGAGGAATGAGGAGGAATGAGGAGGACTGAGGAGGAATGAGGAGGAATGAGGAGGAATGAAGAGGAATGAGGAGGAATGAGGAGGAATGAGGAGGAATGAGGAGGAATGAGGAGGAATGGGGAGGAATATGGAGGAATAAGGAGGAATAAGAATGAATAAGGAGGAATAAGGAGGAATAAGGAGGAATAAGGAGGAAGAAGGAGGAATGAGGAGGAATGAGGAGGAATGAGGAGGAATGAGGAGGAATGAGGAGGAATGAGGAGTAGGGAGGAATGAGGAGGAATGAGGAGGAATGAGGGGGAATGAGGAGGAATGAGGAGGAATGAGGAGGAATATGGAGGAATAAGGAGGAATAAGAAGGAATAAGGAGGAATATGGAGGAATAAGGAGGAATAAGGAGGAATAAGGAGGAATGAGGAGGAATGAGGAGGAATGAGGAGGAATGAGGAGGAATGAGGAGGAATGAGGAGGAATGAGGAGGAATGAGGAGGAATGAGGAGGAATGAGGAGGAATGAGGAGGAATGAGGAGGAATGAGGAGGAATGAGGAGGAATGAGGAGAAATGTGGAGGAATGAGGAGTAGGGAGGAATGAGGAGGAATGAGGAGGAATGAGGGGGAATGAGGAGGAATGAGGAGGAATGAGGAGGAATGAGGAGGAATGAGGAGGAATGAGGAGCAATTAGGAGGAATGAGGAGGAATAAGAAGGAATAAGGAGGAATGAGCAGGAATAAGGAGGAATTGAGGAGGAATGAGGAGGAATAAGGAGGAATAGGGAGGAATGAGGAGGAATGAGGAGCAATGAGGATGAATGAGGAGGAATAAGGAGGAATGAGAAGAAATGAGGAGGAATGAGGAGGAATGAGGAGGAATGAGGAGGAATGAGGAGGAATGAGGAGGAATGAGGAGGAATGAGGAGGAATGACGAGGAATGAGAAGGAATGAGGAGGAATGAGGAGGAATGAGGAGGAATGAGGATGAATGAGGAGGAATAAGGAGGAATGAGAAGAAATGAGGAGGAATGAGGAGGAATGAGGAGGAATGAGGAGGAATGAGGAGGAATGAGGAGGAATGAGGAGGAATGAGGAGGAATGACGAGGAATGAGAAGGAATGAGGAGGAATGAGGAGGAATGAGGAGGAATGAGGAGGAATGAGGAGGAATGAGGAGGAATGAGGAGGAATGAGGAGGAATGAGGAGGAATGAGGAGGAATGAGTAGGAATGAGGAGGACTGAGGAGGAATGAGGAGGAATGAGGAGGAATGAAGAGGAATGAGGAGCAATGAGGAGGAATGAGGAGGAATAAGGAGGAATGAGGAGGAATGGGGAGGAATATGGAGGAATAAGGAGGAATAAGAATGAATAAGGAGGAATAAGGAGGAATAAGGAGGAATAAGGAGGAAGAGGGAGGAATGAGGAGGAATGAGGAGGAATGAGGAGGAATGAGGAGGAATGAGGAGGAATGAGGAGGAATGAGGAGTAGGGAGGAATGAGGAGGAATGAGGAGGAATGAGGGGGAATGAGGAGGAATGAGGAGGAATGAGGAGGAATATGGAGGAATAAGGAGGAATAAGAAGGAATAAGGAGGAATAAGGAGGATTAAGGAGGAATAAGGAGGAATAAGGAGGAATGAGGAGGAATGAGGAGGAATGAGGAGGAATGAGGAGGAATGAGGAGGAATGAGGAGGAATGAGGAGGAATGAGGAGGAATGAGGAGGAATGAGGAGGAATGAGGAGGAATGAGGAGTAGGGAGGAATGAGGAGGAATGAGGAGGAATGAGGGGGAATGAGGAGGAATGAGGAGGAATGAGGAGGAATATGGAGGAATAAGGAGGAATAAGAAGGAATAAGGAGGAATAAGGAGGAATAAGGAGGAATAAGGAGGAATAAGGAGGAATGAGGAGGAATGAGGAGGAATGAGGAGGAATGAGGAGGAATGAGGAGGAATGAGGAGGAATGAGTAGGAATGAGGAGGAATGAGGAGGAATGAGGAGGAATGAGGAGGAATGAGGAGGAATGAGGAGGAATGAGGAGGAATGAGGAGGAATGAGGAGGAATGAGGAGCAATCAGGACGAATGGGGAGGAATAAGGAGGAATGAGGAGGAATGAGGAGGAATGAGGAGGAATGAGGAGGAATGAGAAGGAATGAGGAGAAATGAAGAGGAATAGGGAGAAATGAGGAGGAATTAGGAGAATTATGGAAGAATAAGGAGAAATGATTAGAAATAAGGAGGATTGAAGAGGAATAAGGAAGAATGAGGAGGAGTGAGGAGCAATGAGGTGGAATGAGGAGGAATGAGGAGGACTGAGGAGGAATGAAGAGGAATGAGGAGGAATGAGGAGGAATGAGGAGGAATGAGGAGGAATGAGGAGGAATGGGGAGGAATATGGAGGAATGAGGAGGAATGAGAAGGAATGAGGAGGAATGAGGAGTAGGGAGGAATGAGGAGGAATGAGGAGGAATGAGGAGGAATGAGGAGGAATGAGGAGTAGGGAGGAATGAGGGGGAATGAGGAGAAATGAGGAGGAATGAGGAGGAATATGGAGGAATAAGGAGGAATAAGAAGGAATAAGGAGGAATAAGGAGGAATAAGGAGGAATAAGGAGGAATAAGGAGGAATGAGGAGGAATGAGGAGGAATGAGGAGGAATGAGGAGGAATGAGGAGGAATGAGGAGGAATGAGGAGGAATGAGGAGGAATGAGGAGGAATGAGGAGGAATGAGGAGGAATGAGGAGGAATGAGGAATAGGGAGGAATGAGGAGGAATGAGGAGGAATGAGGAGGAATGAGGAGGAATATGGAGGAATAAGGAGGAATAAGAAGGAATAAGGAGGAATAAGGAGGAATAAGGAGGAATAAGGAGGAATAAGGAGGAATGAGGAGGAATGAGGAGGAATGAGGAGGAATGAGGAGGAATGAGGAGGAAAGAGGAGGAATGAGGAGGAATGAGGAGGAATGAGGAGGAATGAGGAATGAGGAGGAATGAGGAGGAATGAGGAGGAATGAGGAGAAATGAGGAGGAATGAGGAGGAATGAGGAGGAAAGAGGAGGAATGAGGAGGAATGAGGAGGAATGAGGAGGAATGAGGAGGAATAAGGAGGAATAGGGAGGAATAAGGAGGAGTAAGGAGGAATGAGGAGGAATGAGGAGGAATGAGGAGGAATGAGGAGGAATGAGGAGGAATGGGGAGGAATAAGGAGGAATAAGGAGGAATAAGGAGGAATAAGGAGGAATTAGGAGGAATAGGGAGGAATGAGGAGGAATTAGGAGAATTAAGGAAGAATAAGGAGGAATGATTAGAAATAAGGAGGATTGAAGAGGAATAAGGAAGAATGAGGAAGAATGAGGAGCAATGAGGTGGAATGAGGAGGAATGCGGAGGAATGAGGAGGACTGAGGAGGAATGAAGAGGAATGAGGAGGAATGAGGAGGAATGAGGAGGAATGAGGAGGAATGGGGAGGAATATGGAGAAATAAAGAGGAATAAGGAGGAACAAGAGGGAATAATGAGGAATAAGGAGGAATAAGGAGGAATAAGGAGGAATAAGGAGGAATAAGGAGGAATGAGGAGGAATGAGGAGGAATGAGTAGGAATGAGGAGGAATGAGGAGGAATGAGGAGGAATGAGGAGGAATGAGGAGGAATGAGGAGGAATGAGGAGGAATGAGGAGGAATGAGGAGGAATGAGGAGGAATGAGGAGGAATGAGGAGCAATGACGATGAATGAGGAGGGGTAAGAAGGAATAAGGAAAAATGAGTTGGAATAGGGAGAAATTGAGGAGGAATGAGAAAGAATGAGGAGGAATTAGGAGAATTAAGGAGGAAAAAAGAGAATTGATTAGAAATAAGGAGGATTGAGGAGGAATAAGGAGCAATGGGGTGGAATGAGGAGGAATGGGGAGGAATGAGTAGGAATAAAGAGGAATGAGGAGGAATGAGGAGGAATGGGGAGGAATAAGGAGGAATAAGGAGGAATAAGGAGGAATAAGGAGGAATAGGGAGGAATAGGGAGGAATGAGGAGGAATGAGGAAGAATAAGGAGGAATGAGGAGGAATGAGGAGGAATGAGGAGGAATGAGGAGGAATGAGGTGCAATCAGGATGAATGGGGAGGAATAAGGAGGAATGAGGAGGAATGAGGAGGAATGAGAAGGAATGAGGAGGAATGAGAAGGAATGAGGAGGAATGAAGAGGAATAGGAAGAAATGAGGAGGAATTAGGAGAATTATGGAAGAATAAGGAGGAATGATTAGAAATAAGGAGGATTGAAGAGGAATAAGGAAGAATGAGGAGGAATGAGGAGCAATGAGGTGGAATGAGGAGGAATGAGGAGGACTGAGGAGGAATGAAGAGGAATGAGGAGGAATGAGGAGGAATGAGGAGGAATGAGGAGGAATGAGGAGGAATGAGGAGGAATGAGGAGGAATGGGGAGGAATAAGGAGGAATATGGAGGAATAAGGAGGAATAAGAAGGAATAAGGAGGAATAAGGAGGAATAAGGAGGAATAAGGAGGAATAAGGAGGAATGAGGAGGAATGAGGAGGAATGAGGAGGAATGAGGAGGAATGAGGAGGAATAAGGAGGAATGAGTAGGAATGAGGAGGAATGAGGAGGAATGAGGAGGAATGAGGAGGAATGAGGAGGAATGAGGAGGAATGAGGAGCAATCAGGACGAATGGGGAGGAATAAGGAGGAATGAGGAGGAATGAGGAGGAATGAGGAGGAATGAGGAGGAATGAGAAGGAATGAGGAGAAATGAAGAGGAATAGGGAGAAATGCGGAGGAATTAGGAGAATTATGGAAGAATAAGGAGGAATGATTAGAAATAAGGAGGATTGAAGAGGAATAAGGAAGAATGAGGAGGAGTGAGGAGCAATGAGGTGGAATGAGGAGGAATGAGGAGGACTGAGGAGGAATGAAGAGGAATGAGGAGGAATGAGGAGGAATGAGGAGGAATGAGGAGGAATGAGGAGGAATGGGGAGGAATATGGAGGAATGAGGAGGAATGAGAAGGAATGAGGAGGAATGAGGAGTAGGGAGGAATGAGGAGGAATGAGGAGGAATGAGGAGGAATGAGGGGGAATGAGGGGGAATGAGGAGAAATGAGGAGGAATGAGGAGGAATATGGAGGAATATGGAGGAATAAGAAGGAATAAGGAGGAATAAGGAGGAATAAGGAGGAATAAGGAGGAATAAGGAGGAATGAGGAGGAATGAGGAGGAATGAGGAGGAATGAGGAGGAATGAGGAGGAATGAGGAGGAATGAGGAGGAATGAGGAGGAATGAGGAGGAATGAGGAGGAATGAGGAGGAATGAGGAATAGGGAGGAATGAAAAGGAATGAGGAGGAATGAGGAGGAATGAGGAGGAATATGGAGGAATAAGGAGGAATAAGAAGGAATAAGGAGGAATAAGGAGGAATAAGGAGGAATGAGGAGGAATGAGGAGGAATGAGGAGGAATGAGGAGGAATGAGGAGGAATGAGGAGGAATGAGGAGGAATGAGGAGGAATGAGGAGGAATGAGGAGGAATGAGGAGAAATGAGGAGGAATGAGGAGGAATGGGAAGGAATGAGGAGGAATGAGGAGGAATGAGGAGAAATGAGGAGGAATGAGGAGGAATGAGGAGGAATGAGGAGGAATGAGGAGGAATGAGGAGGAATGAGGAGGAATGAGGAGGAATGAGGAGGAATGGTGAGGAATAAGGAGGAATAAGGAGGAATAAGGAGGAATAGGGAGGAATAGGGAGGAATGAGGAGGAATGAGGAGGAATGAGGAAGAATGAGGAGTAGGGAGGAATGAGGAGGAATGAGGGGGAATGAGGAGAAATGAGGAGGAATGAGGAGGAATATGGAGGAATAAGGAGGAATAAGAAGGAATAAGGAGGAATAAGGAGGAATAAGGAGGAATAAGGAGGAATAAGGAGGAATGAGGAGGAATGAGGAGGAATGAGGAGGAATGAGGAGGAATGAGGAGGAATGAGGAGCAATGAGGATGAATGAGGAGGGATACGAAGGAATAAGGAGGAATGAGCAGGAATAAGGAGGAGTTGAGGAGGAATGAGAAAGAATAAGGAGGAATGAGGAGGAATGAGGAGGAATGAGGAGGAATGAGGAGGAATGAGGAGGAATGAGGAGGAATGAGGAGGAATGAGGAGGAATGAGAAGGAATGAGGAGGAATGAATATCAATGAGGAAGAATGAGGAGGATTGAGGAGGAATGAGGAGGGATAAGAAGGAATAAGGAGGAATGAGCAGGAATAAAGAGGAATTGAGGAGGAATGAGAAAGAATGAGGAGGAATAAGGAGGAATGAAGAAGAACGAGGAAGAATGAGGAGGAATGAGGAGGAATGAGGAGGAATGAGGAGGAGAATTAAGGAGGAAAAAAGAAAATTGATTAGAAATAAGGAGGATTGAGGAGGAATAAGGAGGAATGAGGAGGAATGAGGAGCAATGAGGTGGAATGAGGAGGAATGAGGAGGAATGAGAAGGAATGAGGAGGAATGAGGAGGAATGAGGAGGAATGAGGAGGAATGAGGAGGAATGAGGAGGAATGAGGAGGAATGAGGAGGAATGAGGAGGAATGAGGAGGAATGAGGAGGAATGAGGAGGAATGAGGAGGAATGAGGAGGAATGAGGAGGAATGAGGAGGAATGGGGAGGAATAAGGAGGAATAAGGAGGAATAAGGGGGAATAGGGAGGAATGAGGAGGAATGAGGAGGAATGAGGAGGAATTAGGAGCAATGAGGATGAATGAGGAGGAATAAGGAGGAATGAGAAGGAATGAGGAGGAATGAGTAGGAATGAGGAGGAATGAGGAAGAATGAGCAGGAATGACGAGGATTAAGAAGGAATGAGGAGGAATGAGGAGGAAAAGGGAGAAATGAGGAGGAATTAGGAGAATTAAGGAAGAATAACGAGCAGTGATTAGAAATAAGGAGGAATGAGTAGGAATAAGGAGGAATGAGGAGGAATGAGGAGGAATGAGGAGGAATGGGGAGGAATAAGGAGGAATAAGGAGGAATAAAGAGGAATAGGGAGGAATGAGGAGGAATGAGGAGGAATGAGGAGCAATGAGGAGCAATGAGGAGGAATGAGGAGGAATGAGGAGAAATGAGGAGGATAAGGAGGAATGAGGAGGAATGAGGAGAAACGAGGAGGAATGAGGAGGATGTGAGGAGGAATGAGAAAGAATGAGGAGGATTAAGGAGGAATGAGGAAGAACGAGGAAGAATGAGGAGGAATGAGGAGGAATGAGGAGGAATGAGGAGCAATTAGGAGGAATGAGGAGGAATAAGAAGGAATAAGGAGGAATGAGCAGGAATAAGGAGGAATTGAGGAAGAATGAGGAGGAATAAGGAGGAATAGGGAGGAATGAAGAGGAATGAGAAGCAATGAGGATGAATGAGGAGGAATAAGGAGGAATGAGGAGGAATGAGGAGGAATGAGGAGGAATGAGGAGGAATGAGGAGGAATGAGGAGGAATGAGGAGGAATGAGGAGGAATGAGGAGGAATGAGGAGGAATGAGGAGGAATGACGAGGAATGACGAGGAATGCGAAGGAATGAGGAGGAATGAGGCGGAATGAGGAGGAATGAAGAGGAATGCGGAGGAATGAGGAGGAATGAGGAGGGATAAGAAGGAAAAAGGAGGAATGAGGAGGAATGAGTAGGAATTGAGGAGAAATGAGGAGGAATGAGGAGGAATGAGGAGGAATGAGAAGGAATGAGGAGGAAAGGGGAGGAATAAGGAGGAATAAGGAGGATTAAGGAGGCATAGGGAGGAATGAGGAGGAATGAGTAGGAATGAGGAGGAATAAGGAGAAATAAGGAGGAATTAGGAGGAATGAGGAGGAATGGGGAGGAATAAGGAGGAATTAGGAGGAATGGGGAGGAATAAGGAGGAATTAGGAGAATTAAGGAAGAATAAAGAGGAATGATTAGAAATAAGGAGGATTGAGGAGGAATAAGGAGGAATGAGGAGGAATGAGGAGCAATGAGGTGGAATGAGGAGGAATGAGGAGGAATGAGGAGGAATGAGGAGGAATGAGGAGGAATGAGGAGGAATGAGGAGGAATGAGGAGGAATGAGGAGGAATGAGGAGGAATGAGGAGGAATGAGGAGGAATGAGGAGGAATGAGGAGCAATGAGGAGCAATGAGGATGAATGAGGAGGAAAAAGGAGGAATGAGGAGGAATGACGAGGAATGAGAAGGAATGAGGAGGAATGAGGCGGAATGAGGAGGAATGGGGAGGAATGAGGAGGAATGAGGAGGAATGAGGAGGAATAAGGAGGAATGAGGAGAAATGAGGAGGAATGAGGAGGAATGAGGAGGAATGAGGAGGAATGAGGAGGAATGAGGAGGAATGGGGAGGAATAAGGAGGAATTAGGAGAATTAAGGAAGAATAAAGAGGAATGATTAGAAATAAGGAGGATTGAGGAGGAATAAGGAGGAATGAGGAGGAATGAGGAGCAATGAGGTGGAATGAGGAGGAATGAGGAGGAATGAGGAGGAATGAGGAGGACTGAGGAGGAATGAGGAGGAATGAGGAGGAATGAGGAGGAATGAGGAGGAATGAGGAGGAATGAGGAGGAATGAGGAGGAATGAGGAGGAATGAGGAGCAATGAGGAGCAATGAGGATGAATGAGGAGGAAAAAGGAGGAATGAGGAGGAATGACGAGGAATGAGAAGGAATGAGGAGGAATGAGGAGGAATGAGGAGGAATGACGAGGAATGAGAAGGATTGAGGAGGAATGAGAAGTAATGAGGAGGAATGAGGAGGAATGAGGAGGAATGAGGAGGAATGAGGAGGATTGAGGAGGAATAAGGAGGAATGAGGAGGAATGAGGATCAATGAGGTGGAATGAGAAGGAATATGGAGGAATGAGGAGGAATGAGGAGGACTGAGGAGGAATGAGGAGGAATGAGGTGGAATGAGGAGGAATGAGGAGGAATGAGGAGGAATGAGGAGGAATGAGGAGGAATGAGGAGGACTGAAAGGAATGAGGAGGAATGAGGAGGAATGAGGAGGAATGAGGAGGAATGAGGAGGAATGAGGAGGAATGAGAAGGAATGAGGAGGAATGAGGAGGAATGAGGAGGAATGACGAGGAATGAGAAGGAATGAGGAGAAATGAGGAGGAATGAGAAGGAATGATTAGGAATGAGGAGGAATGAGGAGGAATGAGGAGGAATGAGGAGGAATGAGGAGGAATGAGGAGGAATGAGGAGGAATGAGGAGGAATGATGAGGAATGAGGAGAAATGAGGAGGAATGAGGAGGAATGAGGAGGAATGAGGAGGAATGGGGAGGAATAAGGAGGAATAAGGAGGAATAAGGAGGCATAGGGAGGAATGAGGAGGAATGGGGAGGAATAAGGAGGAATGAGGAGGACTGAGGAGGACTGAGGAGGAATGAGGAGAAATGAGGAGGAATGAGGAGGAATGAGGAGGAATGAGGAGGAATGAGGAGGAATGAGGAGGAATGAGGAGGAATGAGGAGGAATGAGGAGGAATGAGGAGGAATGAGGAGGAATGAGGAGGAATGAGGAGGAATGAGGAGGAATGAGGAGGAATGAGGAGGAATGAGGAGGAATGAGGAGGAATGAGGAGGAATTGAGGAGAAATGAGGAGGAATGAGGAGGAATGAGGAGGAATGAGAAGGAATGAGGAGGAAAGGGGAGGAATAAGGAGGAATAAGGAGGATTAAGGAGGCATAGGGAGGAATGAGGAGGAATGAGTAGGAATGAGGAGGAATAAGGAGAAATAAGGAGGAATTAGGAGGAATAGGGAGGAATGAGGAGGAATGAGGAGGAATGAGGAGGAATGAGGAGGAATGAGGACGACTGAGGAGCAATGAGGATGAATGAGGAGGAATAAGGAGGAATGAGGAGGAATGAGGAGGAATGAGGAGGAATGAGGAGGAATGAGGAGGAATGACGAGGAATGAGGAGGAATGAGGAGCAATTAGGAGGAATGAGGAGGAATAAGAAGGAATAAGGAGGAATGAGCAGGAATAAGGAGGAATTGAGGAGGAATGAGGAGGAATAAGGAGGAATAGGGAAGAATGAGGAGGAATGAGAAGCAATGAGGATGAATGAGGAGGAATAAGGAGGAATGACGAGGAATGAGGAGGACTGAGGAGGAATGAGGAGGAATGAGGAGGAATGAGGAGGAATGAGGAGGAATGAGGAGGAATGAGGAGGAATGAGGAGGAATGAGGAGGAATGAGGAGGAATGAGGAGGAATGAGGAGGAATGAGGAGGAATGAGGAGGAATGAGGAGGAATGAGGAGGAATGACGAGGAATGAGAAGGAATGAGGAGGAATGAGGAGGAATAAGGAGGAATGAGGAGGAACGAGGAGGAATGAGGAGGAATGAGGAGGAATGAGGAAAAATGAGGAGGAATGAGGAGGAATGAGGAGGAATGAGGAGGAATAAGGAGGAATAAGGAGGAATAAGGAGGCATAGGGAGGAATGAGGAGGAATGAGTAGGAATGAGGAGGAATGTGGAGGAATGAGGAGGAATGAGGGGGAATGAGGAGGAATGAGGAGGAATGAGGAGGAATGAGGAGGAATGAGGAGGAATGAGGAGGAATGAGGAGGAATGAGGAGGAATGAGGAGGAATGAGGAGGAATGAGGAAGAATGAGGAGGAATGAGGAGGAATGAGGAGGAATGAGGAGGAATGAGGAGGAATGAGGAGGAATGAGGAAGAATGAGGAGGAATGAGGAGGAATGAGGAGGAATGAGGAGGAATGACGAGGAATGAGAAGGAATGAGGAGGAATGAGGAGGAATGAGGAGGAATGAGGAGGAATGAGGAAGAATGAGGAGGAATGAGGAGGAATGAGGAGGAATGAGGAGGAGAATTAAGGAGGAAAACAGAAAATTGATTAGAAATAAGGAGGATTGAGGAGGAATGAGGAGGAATAAGGAGCAATGGGTGGAATGAGGAGGAATGAGGAGGAATGAGGAGGAATGAGGAGGAATGAGGAGGAATGAGGAGGAATGAGGAGGAATGAGGAGGAATGAGGAGGAATGAGGAGGAATGAGGAGGAATGAGGAGGAATGAGGAGGAATGAGAAGGAATAATTAGGAAAGAGGAGGAATGGGGAGGAATAAGGAGGAATAAGGAGAAATAAGGAGGAATTAGGAGGAATAGGGAGGAATGAGGAGGAATGAGGAGAAATGAGGAGGAATGAGGAGGACTGAGGAGCAATGAGGATTAATGAGGAGGAATAAGGAGGAATGAGGAGGAATGAGGAGGAATGAGGAGGAATGACGAGGAATGAGGAGGAATGAGAAGGAATGAGAAGGAATGAGGAGTAATGAGGA
Source organism: Drosophila bunnanda (assembly GCA_035046265.1). Classification (NCBI taxonomy): domain Eukaryota; kingdom Metazoa; phylum Arthropoda; class Insecta; order Diptera; family Drosophilidae; genus Drosophila; species Drosophila bunnanda. Next base: position 39,719 of record JAWNOB010000034.1, on the reverse strand, counting down.
GGAATGAGGAGGAATGAGGAGGAATGAGGAGGAATGAGGAAGAATGAGGAGGAATGAGGAGCAATGAGGAGGAATGAGGAGGATTGAGGAGGATTGAGGAGGAATGAGGAGAGATAAGGAGGAATAAGGAAAAATTAGGAGGAATGAGGAGGAATGAGGAGAAATGAGGAGGAATGAGGAGGAATGAGGAGGAATGAGGAGGAATGAGGAGGAATGGGGAGGAATAAGGAGGAATAAGGAGGAATAAGGAGGCATAGGGAGGAATGAGGAGGAATGAGTAGGAATGAGGAGGAATGAGGAGGAATGAGGAGGAATGAGGAGGAATGAGGAGGAATGAGGAGGAATGAGGAGGAATGAGGAGGAATGAGGAGGAATGAGGAGGAATGAGGAGGAATGAGGAGGAATGAGGAGGAATGAGGAAGAATGAGGAGGAATGAGGAGGAATGAGGAGGAATGAGGAGGAATGAGGAGGAATGAGGAGGAATGAGGAGGAATGAGGACGAATGAGGAGGAATGAGGAGGAATGAGGAGGATTGAGGAGGAATAAGGAGGAATGAGGAGGAATGAGGAGCAATGAGGTGGAATGAGGAGGAATGAGGAGGACTGAGGAGGAATGAGGAGGAATGAGGAGGAATGAGGAGGAATGAGGAGGAATGAGAAGGAATGAGGAGGAATGGGGAGGAATATGGAGGAATAAGGAGGAATGAGCAGGAATAAGGAGGAATTGAGGAGGAATGAGAAAGAATGAGGAGGAATGAGGAGGAATTAGGAGGAATGAGGAGGAATGAGGAGGAATGAGGAGGAATAAGGAGGAACAAGGAGGAATAAGGAGGAATTAGGAGGAATAGGGAGGAATGAGGAGGAATGAGGAGGAATGAGGAGGAATGAGGAGGAATAAGGAGGAATGAGGAGGAATGAGGAGGAATAAGGAGGAATGAGGAGGAATGAGGAGGAATGAGGAGGCATGAGGAGCAATGAGGATGAATGAGGAGGAATGAAAAGGAATGAGGAGGAATAAGGAGGAATAAGGAGGAATAAGGGGGAATAGGGAGGAATGAGGAGGAATGAGGAGGAATGAGGAGGAATGAGGAGGAATGAGAAGGAATGAGGAGAATTAAGAAGGAATAAAAAGAATTGATTAGAATAAAAAGGATTGAGGAGGAATGAAGAAGAATGAGGAGAAATGAGGAGGAATGAGGAGGAATGAGGAGGAATGAGGAGGAATGAGGAGGAATGAGGAGGAATGAGGAGGAATGAGGAGGAATGAGAAGGAATGAGGAGGAATGAGGAGGAATGAGGAGGAATGAGGAGGAATGAGGAGGAATGAGAAGGAATGAGAAGGAATGAGGAGGAATGAGGAGGAATAGGGAGAAATGAGGAGGAATTAGGAGAATTAAGGAAGAATAAAGAGGAATGATTAGAAATAAGGAGGATTGAGGAGGAATAAGGAGGAATGAGGAGGAATGAGGAGCAATGAGGTGGAATGAGGAGGAATGAGGAGGAATGAGGAGGAATGAGGAGGACTGAGGAGGAATGAGGAGGAATGAGGAGGAACGAGGAGGAATGAGGAGGAATGAGGAGGAATGAAAAGGAATGAGGAGGAATAAGGAGGAATAAGGAGGAATAAGGGGGAATAGGGAGGAATGAGGAGGAATGAGGAGGAATGAGGAGGAATGAGGAGGAATGAGAAGGAATGAGGAGGAATGAGGAGGAATGAGGAGGAATGAGGAGCAATGAGGAGCAATGAGGATGAATGAGGAGGAATAGGGAGAAATGAGGAGGAATTAGGAGAATTAAGGAAGAATAAAGAGCAATGATTAGAAATAAGGAGGAATGAGTAGGAATAAGGAGGAATGAGGAGGAATGAGGAGGAATGGGGAGGAATAAGGAGGAATAAGGAGGAATAAGGAGGAATAAGGAGGAATAGGGAGGAATGAGGAGGAATGAGGAGGAATGAGGAGGAATGAGGAGGAATGAGGAAGAATGAGGAGGAATGAGGAGGAATGAGGAGGAATGAGGAGGAATGAGGAGGATTGAGGAGGAATGAGGAGGAATAAGGAGGAATAAGGAAGAATGAGGAGGAATGAGGAGGAATGAGGAGGAATGAGGAGAAATGAGGAGGAATGAGGAGGAATGAGGAGGAATGAGGAGGAATGAGGAGGAATGAGGAGGAATGGGGAGGAATAAGGAGGAATGAGGAGGAATAAGGAGGAATAAGGAGGAATGAGGAGGAATGAGGAGGAATGAGGAGGAATGAGGAGGAATGAGGAGGAATGAGGAGGAATGAGGAGGAATGAGGAGGAATGAGGAGGAATGAGGAGGAATGAGGAGGAATGAGGAGGAATGAGGAGGAATGAGGAGGAATGAGGAGGAATGAGGAGGAATGAGGAGGAATGAGGAGGAATGAGGAGGAATGAGGAGGAATGAGGAGGAATGAGGAGGAATGAGGAGGAATGAGGAGGAATGAGGAGGAATGAGGAGGAATGAGGAGGAATGAGGAGGAATGAGGAGGAATGAGGAGGAATGAGGAGGAATGAGGAGGAATGAGGAGGAATGAGGAGGAATGAGGAGGAATGAGGAGGAATGAGGAGGAATGAGGAGGAATGAGGAGGAATGAGGAGGAATGAGGAGGAATGAGGAGGAATGAGGAGGAATGAGGAGGAATGAGGAGGAATGAGGAGGAATGAGGAGGAATGAGGAGGAATGAGGAGGAATGAGGAGGAATGAGGAGGAATGAGGAGGAATGAGGAGGAATAAGGAGGAATGAGGAGGAATAAGGAGGAATGAGGAGGAATGAGGAGGAATGAGGAGGAATGAGGAGGAATGAGGAGGAATGAGGAGGAATGAGGAGGAATGAGGAGGAATGAGGAGGAATAAGGAGGAATGAAGGAGGAATAAGGAGGAATGAGGAGGAATAGGGAGGAATGAGGAGGAATGAGGAGGAATGAGGAGGAATGAGGAGGAATGAGGAGGAATGAGGAGGAATGAGGAGGAATGAGGAGGAATAAGGAGGAATGAGGAGGAATGAGGAGGAATGAGGAGGAATGAGGAGGAATGAGGAGGAATGAGGAGGAATGAGGAGGAATGAGGAGGAATGAGGAGGAATGAGGAGGAATGAGGAGGAATGAGGAGGAATGAGGAGGAATGAGGAGGAATGAGGAGGAATGAGGAGGAATGAGGAGGAATGAGGAGGAATGAGGAGGAATGAGGAGGAATGAGGAGGAATGAGAAGAAATGAGGAGGAATGAGGAGGAATGAGGAGGAATGAGGAGGAATGAGGAGGAATGAGGAGGAATGAGGAGGAATGAGGAGGAATGAGGAGGAATGAGGAGGATTGAGGAGGAATGAGGAGGAATGAGGAGGAATAAGGAGGAATGAGGAGGAATGAGGAGGAATGAGGAGGAATGAGGAGGAATGAGGAGGAATGAGGAGGAATGAGGAGGAATGAGGAGGAATGAGGAGGAATGAGGAGGAATAAGGAGGAATAAGGAGGAATGAGGAGGAATGAGGAGGAATGAGGAGGAATGAGGAGGAATGAGGAGGAATGAGGAGGAATGAGGAGGAATGAGGAGGAATGAGGAGGAATGAGGAGGAATGAGGAGGAATAGGGAGAAATGAGGAGGAATTAGGAGAATTAAGGAAGAATAAAGAGGAATGATTAGAAATAAGGAGGATTGAGGAGGAATAAGGAGGAATGAGGAGGAATGAGGAGCAATGAGGAGGAATGAGGAGGAATGAGGAGGAATGAGGAGGAATGAGGAGGAATGAGGAGGAATGAGGAGCAATGAGGAGGAATGAGGAGGAATAAGGAGGAATGAGGAGGAATGAGGAGGAATGAGTAGGAATGAGGAGGAATGAGGAGGAATGAGAAGGAATGACGAGGATTGAGAAGGAATGAGGAGGAATGAGGAGGAATGAGGAGGAATGAGGAGGAATAGGGAGAAATGAGGAGGAATTAGGAGAATTAAGGAAGAATAAAGAGCAATGATTAAAAATAAGGAGGAATGAGTAGGAATAAGGAGGAATGAGGAGGAATGAGGAGGAATGGGGAGGAATAAGGAGGAATAAGGAGGAATAAGGAGGAATAAAGAGGCATATGGAGAAATGAGGAGGAATGAGGAGGAATGAGGAGGAATGAGGAGGAATGAGGAGGAATGAGGAGGAATGAGGAGGAATGAGGAGGAATGAGGAGGAATGAGGAGAAATGAGGAGGAATGAGGAGGAATGAGGAGGAATGAGGAGGAATGAGGAGGAATGAGGAAGAATGACGAGGAATGAGAAGGAATGAGGAGGAATAAGGAGGAATGAGAAGGAATGAGGAGGAATGAGGAGGAATGAGGAGGAATGAGGAGGAATGAGGAAGAATGAGGAGCAATTAGGAGGAATGAGGAGGAATAAGCAGGAATGAGCAGGAATAAGGAGGAATGAGCAGGAATAAGGATGAATTGAGGAGGAATGAGGAGGAATAAGGAGGAATAGGGAGGAATAAGGAGGAATGAGAAGGAATGAGGAGCAATGAGGATGAATGAGGAGGAATGAGGAGGAATGAGGAGGAATGAGGAGGAATGAGGAGGAATGAGGAGGAATGAGGAGAAATGAGGAGGAATAAGGAGGAATGAGGAGGAATGAGGAGGAATGAGGAGGAATGAGGAGGAATGAGGAGGAATGAGGAGGAATGAGGAGGAATGAGGAGGAATGAGGAGGAATGAGGAGGAATGAGGAGAAATGAGGAGCAATGAGGAGGAATGAGGAGGATTGAGGAGGAATGAGGAGGGATAAAGAGGAATAAGGAGGAATGAGGAGGAATGAGAAGGAATGAGGAGGAATGAGGAGGAATGAGGAGGAATGAGGAGGAATGAGGAGGAATGAGGAGGAATGAGGAGGAATGAGGAGGAATGAGGAGGAATGAGGAGGAATGAGGAGGAATGAGGAGGAATAAGGAGGAATAAGGAGGAATGAGGAGGAATGAGGAGGAATAAGGAGGAATGAAGAGGAATGAGGAGGAATGAGGAGGAATGAGGAGGAATGACGAGGAATGACGAGGAATGAGAAGGAATGAGGAGGAATGAGGAGGAATGAGGAGGAATGAGGAGGAATGAGGAGGAATGAGGAGGAATGAGGAGGAATGAGGAGGACTGAGGAGGAATGAGGAGCAATGAGGAGGAATGAGTAGGATTGAGGAGGAATGAGGAGGGATAAGGAGGAATAAGGAGGAATGAGGAGGAATGAGGAGGAATGAGGAGGAATGAGGAGGAATGAGGAGGAATGAGGAGGAATGAGGAGGAATGAGGAGGAATGAGGAGGAATGAGGAGGAATGAGGAGGAATGAGGAGGAATGAGGAGGAATGAGGAGGAATGAGGAGGAATGAGGAGGAATGAGGAGGAATGAGGAGGAATGAGGAGGAATGAGGAGGAATGAGGAGGAATGAGGAGGAATGAGGAGGAATGAGGAGGAATGAGGAGGAATGAGGAGGAATGAGGAGGAATGAGGAGAAATGAGGAGGAATGAGGAGGAATGAGGAGGAATGAGGAGCAATGAGGAGGAATGAGGAGGATTGAGGAGGAATGAGGAGGGATAAGGAGGAATAAGGAGGAATGAGGAGGAATGAGGAGGAATGAGGAGGAATGAGGAGGAATGAGGAGGAATGAGGAGGAATGAGGAGGAATGAGGAGGAATGAGGAGGAATGAGGAGGAATGAGGAGGAATGAGGAGGAATGAGTAGGAATGAGTAGGAATGAGTAGGAATGAGTAGGAATAAGGAGGAATGAGGAGGAATGAGGAGGAATGGGGAGGAATGAGGAGGAATGAGGAGGAATGAGGAGGAATGAGGAGGACTGAGGAGGAATAAGGAGGAATGAGGAGGAATGAGGAGGAATGAGGAGGAATGAGGAGGAATGAGGAGGAATGAGGAGCAATGAGGATGAATGAGGAGGAATAAGGAGGAATGAGGAGGAATGAGGAGGAATGAGGAGGAATGACTAGGAATAAGGAGGAATGAGGAGGAATGAGGAGGAATGGGGAGGAATAAGGAGGAATAAGGAGGAATAAGGAGGAATAAGGAGGAATTAGGAGGAATAGGGAAGAATGAGGAGGAATGAGGAGGAATGAGGAGGAATGAGGAGGAATGAGGAGGAATGAGGAGCAATGAGGATGAATGAGGAGGAATAAGGAGGAATGAGGAGGAATGAGGAGGAATGAGGAGGAATGAGGAGGAATGAGGAGGAATGAGGAGGAATGAGGAGGAATGAGGAGGAATGAGGAGGAATGAGGAGGAATGAGGAGGAATGAGGAGGAATGAGGAGGAATGAGGAGGAATGAGGAGGAATGAGGAGGAATGAGGAGGAATGAGGAGGAATGAGGAGGAATGAGGAGGAATGAGGAGGAATGAGGAGGAATGAGGAGGAATGAGATGGAATGAGGAGGAATGAGGAGGAATGAGGAGGAATGAGGAGGAATGAGGAGGAATGAGGAGGAATGAGGAAGAATGAGGAGGAATGAGGAGCAATGAGGAGGAATGAGGAGGATTGAGGAGGAATGAGGAGGAATAAGGAGGAATAAGGAGGAATGAGGAGGAATGAGGAGGAATGAGGAGGAATGAGGAGGAATGAGGAGGAATGAGGAGGAATGAGGAGGAATGAGGAGGAATGAGGAGGAATGAGGAGGAATGAGGAGGAATGAGGAGGAATGAGGAGGAATGAGGAGGAATGAGGAGGAATGAGGAGGAATGAGGAGGAATGAGGAGGAATGAGGAGGAATGAGGAGGAATGGGGAGGAATGAGGAGGAATGAGGAGGAATGAGGAGGAATGAAAAGGAATGAGGAGGAATGAGGAGGAATGAGGAGGAATGAGGAGGAATGAGGAGGAATAGGGAGAAATGAGGAGGAATTAGAAGAATTAAGGAAGAATAAAGAGGAATGATTAGAAATAAGGAGGATTGAGGAGGAATAAGGAGGAATGAGGAGGAATGAGGAGCAATGAGGAGGAATGAGGAGGAATGAGGAGGAATGAGGAGGAATGAGGAGAAATGAGGAGCAATGAGGATGAATGAGGAGGAATAAGGAGGAATGAGGGGGAATGAGGAGGAATGAGTAGGAATGAGGAGGAATGAGGAGGAATGAGAAGGAATGAGGAGGATTGAGAAGGAATGAGGAGGAATGAGGAGGAATGAGGAGGAATGAGGAGGAATAGGGAGAAATGAGGAGGAATTAGGAGAATTAAGGAAGAATAAAGAGCAATGATTAGAAATAAGGAGGAATGAGTAGGAATAAGGAGGAATGAGGAGGAATGTGGAGGAATGGGGAGGAATAAGGAGGAATAAGGAGGAATAAGGAGGAATAAAGAGGAATAGGGAGGAATGAGGAGGAATGAGGAGGAATGAGGAGGAATGAGGAGGAATGAGGAGGAATGAGGAGGAATGAGGAGGAATGAGGAGGAATGAGGAGGAATGAGGAGGAATGAGGAGGAATGAGGAGGAATGAGGAGGAATGAGGAGGAATGAGGAGGAATGAGGAGGAATGAGGAGGAATGAGGAGGAATGAGGAGGAATGAGGAGGAATGAGGAGGAATGAGGAGGAATGAGGAGGAATGAGGAAGAATGACGAGGAATGAGAAGGAATGAGGAGGAATAAGGAGGAATGAGAAGGAATGAGGAGGAATGAGGAGGAATGAGGAGGAATGAGGAGGAATGAGGAGGAATGAGGAGCAATTAGGAGGAATAAGGAGGAATGAGCAGGAATAAGGAGGAATGAGCAGGAATAAGGAGGAATTGAGGAGGAATGAGGAGGAATAAGGAGGAATAGGGAGGAATAGGGAGGAATGAGAAGGAATGAGGAGCAATGAGGAGGAATGAGGAGGACTGAGGAGGAATGAGGAGGAATGAGGAGGAATGAGGAGGAATGAGGATAAATGAGGAGGAATAAGGAGGAATGAGGAGGAATGAGGAGGAATGAGGAGGAATGAGGAGGAATGAGGAGGAATGAGGAGGAATGAGGAGGAATGAGGAGGAATGAGGAGGAATAGGGAGAAATGAGGAGGAATTAGGAGAATTGGGAAGAATAAAGAGCAATGATTAGAAATAAGGAGGAATGAGTAGGAATAAGGAGGAATGAGGAGGAATGAGGAGGAATGGGGAGGAATATGGAGGAATAAAGAGGCATATGGAGGAATGAGGAGGAATGAGGAGGAATGAGGAGGAATGAGGAGGAATGAGGAGGAATGAGGAGGAATGAGGAGGAATGAGGAGGAATGAGGAGGAATGAGGAGGAATGAGGAGGAATGAGGAGGAATGAGGAGGAATGAGGAGGAATGAGGAGGAATGACGAGGAATGAGAAAGAATGAGGAGGAATGAGGAGGAATGAGGAGGAATGAGGAGGAATGAGGAGGAATGAGGAGGAATGAGGAGGAATGAGGAGGAATGAGGAGGAATGAGGAAGAATGAGGAGCAATTAGGAGGAATGAGGAGGAATAAGGAGGAATGAGGAGGAATGAGGAGGAATGAGGAAGAATGAGGAGGAATGAGGAGGATTGGGGAGGAATGGGGAGGAATAAGGAGGAATGAGGAGGAATGAGTAGGAATAAGGAGGAATGAAGAGGAATGAGGAGGAATGACGAGGATTGAGAAGGAATGAGGAGGAATGAGGAGGAATGAGGCGGAATGAGGAGGAATGAGGAGGAATAGGGAGAAATGAGGAGGAATTAGGAGAATTAAGGAAGAATAAAAAGCAATGATTAGAAATAAGGAGCAATGAGTAGGAATAAGGAGGAATGAGGAGGAATGAGGAGGAATGGGGAGGAATATGGAGGAATAAGGAGGAATAAGGAGGAATAAAGAGGCATATGGAGGAATGAGGAGGAATGAGGAGGAATGAGGAGGAATGAGGAGGAATGAGGAGGAATGAGGAGGAATGAGGAGGAATGAGGAGGAATGAGGAGGAATGAGGAGGAATGAGGAGGAATGAGGAGGAATGAGGAGGAATGAGGAGGAATGAGGAGGAATGAGGAGGAATGAGGAGGAATGACGAGGAATGAGAAGGAATGAGGAGGAATGAGGAGGAATGAGGAGGAATGAGGAGGAATGAGGAGGAATGAGGAGGAATGAGGAGGAATGAGGAGGAATGAGGAGGAATGAGGAGGAATGAGGAAGAATGAGGAGCAATTAGGAGGAATGAGGAGGAATAAGGAGGAATGAGCAGGAATAAGAAGGAATGAGCAGGAATAAGAAGGAATTGAGGAGGAATAAGGAGGAATAAGGAGGAATAGGGAGGAATGAGAAGGAATGAGGAGCAATGAGGATGAATGAGGAGGACTAAGGAGGAATGAGGAGGAATGAGGAGGAATGAGGAGGAATAAGGAGGAATAAGGAGGAATAAGGAGAAATAAGGAGGAATAAAGAGGAATAGGGAGGAATGAGGAGGAATGAGGAGGAATGAGGAGGAATGAGGAGGAATGAGGAGGAATGAGGAGGAATGAGGAGGAATGAGGAGGAATGAGGAGGAATGAGGAGGAATGAGAAGGAATGAGGAGGAATGAGGAGGAATGAGGAGGAATGAGGAGGAATGAGGAGGAATGAGGAGGAATGAGGAGGAATGAGGAGCAATTAGGAGGAATGAGGAGGAATGAGGAGGAATAAGAAGGAATAAGGAGGAATGAGCAGGAATAAGGAGGAATTGAGGAGGAATGAGGAGGAATAAGGAGGAATAGGGAGGAATGAGGAGGAATGAGGAGCAATGAGGATGAATGAGGAGGAATAAGGAGGAATGAGGAGGAATGAGGAGGAATGAGGAGGAATGAGGAGGAATGAGGAGGAATGAGGAGGAATGAGGAGGAATGAGGAGGAATGAGGAGGAATGAGGAGGAATGAGGAGGAATGAGGAGGAATGAGGAGGAATGAGGAGGAATGAGGAGGAATGAGGAGGAATGAGGAGGAATGAGGAGGAATGAGGAGGAATGAGGAGGAATAGGGAGAAATGAGGAGGAATGAGGAGGAATGAGGAGGAATGAGGAGGAATGACGAGGAATGAGAAGGAATGAGGAGGAATGAGGAGGAATGAGGAGGAATGAGGAGGAATGAGGAGGAATGAGGAGGACTGAGGAGGAATGAGATGGAATGAGGAGGAATGAGGAGGAATGAGGAGGAATGAGGAGGAATGAGGAGGAATGAGGAGGAATGGGGAGGAATAAGGAGGAATAAGGAGGAATAAGGAGGCATAGTGAGGAATGAGGAGGAATGAGTAGGAATAAGGAGGAATGAGGAGGAAAGAGGAGGAATGAGGAGGAATGAGGAGGAATGAGGAGGAATGAGGAGGAATGAGGAGGAATGAGGAGGAATAAGGAGGAATGAGGGGGAATGAGGAGCAATGAGGAGGAATGAGGAGGATTGAGGAGGAATGAGGAGAAATGAATAAGAATGAGGAGGAATGAGGAGGAATGAGGAGGAATGAGGAGGAATGAGGAGGAATGAGGAGGAATGAGGAGGAATGAGGAGGAATGAGGAGGACTGAGGAGGAATGAGGAGGAATGAGGAGGAATGAGGAGGAATGAGGAGGAATGAGGAGGAATGGGGAGGAATAAGGAGGAATAAGGAGGAATAAGGAGGCATAGTGAGGAATGAGGAGGAATGAGTAGGAATGAGGAGGAATGAGGAGGAATGAGGAGGAATGAGGAGGAATGAGGAGGAATGAGGAGGAATGAGGAGGAATGAGGAGGAATGAGGAGGAATAGGGAGAAATGAGGAGGAATTAGGAGAATTAAGGAAGAATAAAGAGCAATGATTAGAAATAAGGAGGAATGAGTAGGAATAAGGAGGAATGAGGAGGAATGAGGAGGAATGGGGAGGAATATGGAGGAATAAGGAGGAATAAGGAGGAATAAAGAGGAATATGGAGGAATAAGGAGGAATGAGGAGGAATGAGGAGGAATGAGAAGGAATGAGGAGGAATGAGGAGGAATGAGGAGGAATGAGAAGGAATGAGGAGGAATGAGGAGGAATGAGGAGGAATGAGGAGGAATGAGGAGGAATGAGGAGAAATGAGGAGGAATGAGGAGGAATGAGGAGGAATGAGGAAGAATGAGGAGGAATGAGGAGGAATGAGGAGGAATGAGGAGGAATGACGAGGAATGAGAAAGAATGAGGAGGAATGAGGAGGAATGAGGAGGAATGAGGAGGAATGAGGAGGAATGAGGAAGAATGAGGAGCATTTAGGAGGAATGAGGAGGAATAAGGAGGAATGAGGAGGAATGAGGAGGAATGAGGAGGAATGAGGAGGAATGAGGAGGAATGGGGAGGAATGGGGAGGAATAAGGAGGAATAAGGAGGAATAAGGAGGAATAGGGAGGAATGAGGAGGAATGAGGTGAAATGAGGAGGAATGAGGAGCAATGAGGATGAATGAGGAGCAATAAGGAAGAATGAGGAGGAATGAGGAGGAATGAGTAGGAATAAGGAGGAATGAAGAGGAATGAGGAGGAATGACGAGGATTGAGAAGGAATGAGGAGGAATGAGGAGGAATGAGGAGGAATGAGGAGGAATAAGGAGGAATAGGGAGAAATGAGGAGGAATTAGGAGAATTAAGGAAGAATAAAAAGCAATGATTAGAAATAAGGAGGAATGAGTAAAAATAAGGAGGAATGAGGAGGAATGAGGAGGAATGGGGAGGAAAATGGAGGAATAAGGAGGAATAAGGAGGAATAAAGAGGCATATGGAGGAATGAGGAGGAATGAGGAGGAATGAGGAGGAATGAGGAGGAATGAGGAGGAATGAGGAGGAATGAGGAGGAATGAGGAGGAATGAGGAGGAATGAGGAGGAATGAGGAGGAATGAGGAGGAATGAGGAGGAATGAGGAGGAATGAGGAGGAATGAGGAGGAATGACGAGGAATGAGAAGGAATGAGGAGGAATGAGGAGAAATGAGGAGGAATGAGGAGGAATGAGGAGGAATGAGGAGGAATGAGGAGAAATGAGGAGGAATGAGGAAGAATGAGGAGCAATTAGGAGGAATGAGGAGGAATAAGGAGGAATGAGCAGGAATAAGGAGGAATTGAGGAGGAATGAGGAGGAATAAGGAGGAATAGGGAGGAATGAGAAGGAATGAGGAGCAATGAGGATGAATGAGGAGGAATAAGGAGGAATGAGGAGGAATGAGGAGGAATGAGGAGGAATGAGGAGGAATGAGGAGGAATGAGGAGAAATGAGGAGGAATGAGGAGGAATGAGGAGGAATGAGGAGGAATGAGGAGGAATGAGGAGGAATGAGGAGGAATGAGGAGGAATGAGGAGGAATGAGGAGGAATGAGGAGGAATGAGGAGGAATGAGGAGGAATGACGAGGAATGAGAAGGAATGAGGAGGAATGAGGAGGAATGAGGAGGAATGAGGAGGAATGAGGAGGAATGAGGAGGAATGAGGAGGAATGAGGAGGAATGAGGAGGAATGAGGAAGAATGAGGAGCAATTAGGAGGAATGAGGAGGAATAAGGAGGAATGAGCAGGAATAAGGAGGAATGAGCAGGAATAAGGAGGAATTGAGGAGGAATGAGGAGGAATAAGGAGGAATAGGGAGGAATGAGAAGGAATGAGGAGCAATGAGGATGAATGAGGAGGAATGAGGAGGAATGAGGAGGAATGAGGAGGAATGAGGAGGAATAAGGAGGAATAAGGAGGAATAAGGAGAAATAAGGAGGAATAAAGAGGAATAGGGAGGAATGAGGAGGAATGAGGAGGAATGAGGAGGAATGAGGAGGAATGAGGAGGAATGAGGAGGAATGAGGAGGAATGAGGAGGAATGAGGAGGAATGAGGAGGAATGAGGAGGAATGAGGAGGAATGAGGAGGAATGAGGAGGAATGAGGAGGAATGAGGAGGAATGAGGAGGAATGAGGAGGAATGAGGAGGAATGAGGCGGAATGAGGAGGAATAAGGAGGAATAGGGAGAAATGAGGAGGAATTAGGAGAATTAAGGAAGAATAAAAAGCAATGATTAGAAATAAGGAGGAATGAGTAAAAATAAGGAGGAATGAGGAGGAATGAGGAGGAATGGGGAGGAAAATGGAGGAATAAGGAGGAATAAGGAGGAATAAAGAGGCATATGGAGGAATGAGGAGGAATGAGGAGGAATGAGGAGGAATGAGGAGGAATGAGGAGGAATGAGGAGGAATGAGGAGGAATGAGGAGGAATGAGGAGGAATGAGGAGGAATGAGGAGGAATGAGGAGGAATGAGGAGGAATGAGGAGGAATGAGGAGGAATGACGAGGAATGAGAAGGAATGAGGAGGAATGAGGAGGAATGAGGAGGAATGAGGAGGAATGAGGAGGAATGAGGAGGAATGAGGAGGAATGAGGAGGAATGAGGAGGAATGAGGAAGAATGAGGAGCAATTAGGAGGAATGAGGAGGAATAAGGAGGAATGAGCAGGAATAAGGAGGAATTGAGGAGGAATGAGGAGGAATAAGGAGGAATAGGGAGGAATGAGGAGGAATGAGGAGCAATGAGGATGAATGAGGAGGAATAAGGAGGAATGAGGAGGAATGAGGAGGAATGAGGAGAAATGAGGAGGAATGAGGAGGAATGAGGAGGAATGAGGAGGAATGAGGAGGAATGAGGAGGAATGAGGAGGAATGAGGAGGAATGAGGAGGAATGAGGAGGAATGAGGAGGAATGAGGAGGAATGAGGAGGAATGAGGAGGAATGAGAAGGAATGAGGAGGAATGAGGAGGAATGAGGAGGAATGAGGAGGAATGAGGAGGAATGAGGAGGAATGAGGAGGAATGAGGAAGAATGAGGAAGAATGAGGAGCAATTAGGAGGAATGAGGAGGAATAAGGAGGAATGAGCAGGAATAAGAAGGAATGAGCAGGAATAAGAAGGAATTGAGGAGGAATGAGGAGGAATAAGGAGGAATAGGGAGGAATGAGAAGGAATGAGGAGCAATGAGGATGAATGAGGAGGACTGAGGAGGAATGAGGAGGAATGAGGAGGAATGAGGAGGAATAAGGAGGAATAAGGAGGAATAAGGAGAAATAAGGAGGAATAAAGAGAAATAGGGAGGAATGAGGAGGAATGAGGAGGAATGAGGAGGAATGAGGAGGAATGAGGAGGAATGAGGAGGAATGAGGAGGAATGAGGAGGAATGAGGAGGAATGAGGAGGAATGAGGAGGAATGAGGAGGAATGAGGAGGAATGAGGAGGAATGAGGAGGAATGAGGAGGAATGAGGAGGAATGAGGAGGAATGAGGGGGAATGAGGAGGAATGAGGAGGACTGAGGAGGAATGAGGAGGAATGAGGAGGAATGAGGAGGAATGAGGAGGAATGAGGAGGAATGAGGAGGAATGAGGAAGAATGAGGAGGAATGAGGAGGAATGGGGAGGAATAAGGAGGAATAAGGAGGAATAAGGAGGAATAAGGAGGCATAGTGAGGAATGAGGAGGAAAGAGGAGGAATGAGGAGGAATGAGGAGGAATGAGGAGGAATGAGGAGGAATGAGGAGGAATGAGGAGGAATGAGGAGGAATGAGGAGGAATGAGGAGGAATGAGGGGGAATGAGGAGCAATGAGGATGAATGAGGAGGACTGAGGAGGAATGAGGAGGAATGAGGAGGAATGAGGAGGAATAAGGAGGAATAAGGAGGAATAAGGAGAAATAAGGAGGAATAAAGAGGAATAGGGAGGAATGAGGAAGAATGAGGAGGAATGAGGAGGAATGAGGAGGAATGAGGAGGAATGAGGAGGAATGAGGAGGAATGAGGAGGAATGAGGAGGACTGAGGAGGAATGAGGAGGAATGAGGAGGAATGAGGGGGAATGAGGAGGAATGAGGAGGAATGGGGAGGAATAAGGAGGAATAAGGAGGAATAAGGAGGCATAGTGAGGAATGAGGAGGAATGAGTAGGAATGAGGAGGAATGAGGAGGAATGAGGAGGAATGAGGAGGAATGAGGAGGAATGAGGGGGAATGAGGAGCAATGAGGATGAATGAGGAGGACTGAGGAGGAATGAGGAGGAATGAGGAGGAATGAGGAGGAATAAGGAGGAATAAGGAGGAATAAGGAGAAATAAGGAGGAATAAAGAGGAATAGGGAGGAATGAGGAAGAATGAGGAGGAATGAGGAGGAATGAGGAGGAATGAGGAGGAATGAGGAGGAATGAGGAGGAATGAGGAGGAATGAGGAGGACTGAGGAGGAATGAGGAGGAATGAGGAGGAATGAGGAGGAATGAGGAGGAATGAGGAGGAATGGGGAGGAATATGGAGGAATAAGGAGGAATAAGGAGGAATAAAGAGGCATATGGAGGAATGAGGAGGAATGAGGAGGAATGAGGAGGAATGAGGAGGAATGAGGAGGAATGAGGAGGAATGAGGAGGAATGAGCAGGAATAAGAAGGAATGAGCAGGAATAAGAAGGAATTGAGGAGGAATGAGGAGGAATAAGGAGGAATAGGGAGGAATGAGAAGGAATGAGGAGCAATGAGGATGAATGAGGAGGACTGAGGAGGAATGAGGAGGAATGAGGAGGAATGAGGAGGAATGAGGAGGAATAAGGAGGAATAAGGAGGAATAAGGAGAAATAAGGAGGAATAAAGAGGAATAGGGAGGAATGAGGAGGAATGAGGAGGAATGAGGAGGAATGAGGAGGAATGAGGAGGAATGAGGAGGAATGAGGAGGAATGAGGAGGAATGAGGAGGAATGAGGAGGAATGAGGATGAATGAGGAGGAATGAGGAGGAATGAGGAGGAATGAGGGGGAATGAGGAGGAATGAGGGGGAATGAGGAGCAATGAGGATGAATGAGGAGGACTGAGGAGGAATGAGGAGGAATGAGGAGGAATGAGGAGGAATAAGGAGGAATAAGGAGGAATAAGGAGAAATAAGGAGGAATAAAGAGGAATAGGGAGGAATGAGGAAGAATGAGGAGGAATGAGGAGGAATGAGGAGGAATGAGGAGGAATGAGGAGGAATGAGGAGGAATGAGGAGGAATGAGGAGGACTGAGGAGGAATGAGGAGGAATGAGGAGGAATGAGGAGGAATGAGGAGGAATGAGGAGGAATGGGGAGGAATAAGGAGGAATAAGGAGGAATAAGGAGGCATAGTGAGGAATGAGGAGGAATGAGTAGGAATGAGGAGGAATGAGGAGGAATGAGGAGGAATGAGGAGGAATGAGGAGGAATGAGGAGGAATGAGGAAGAATGAGGAGGAATGAGGAGGAATGAGGAGGAATGAGGAGGAATGAGAAGGAATGAGGAGGAATGAGGGGGAATGAGGAGCAATGAGGAGGAATGAGGAGGATTGAGGAGGAATGAGGAGGAATGAGGAAGAATGAGGAAGAATGAGGAGGAATGAGGAGGAATGAGGAGGAATGAGGAGGAATGAGGAGGAATGAGAGGGAATGAGGAGCAATGAGGAGGAATGAGGAGGATTGAGGAGGAATGAGGAGGAATGAGGAGGAATGAGGAGGAATGAAAAGGAATGAGGAGGAATGAGGAGGAATGAGGAGGAATGAGGAGGAATGAGGAAGAATGACGAGGAATGAGAAGGAATGAGGAGGAATGAGGAGGAATGAGGAGGAATGAGGAGGAATGAGGAGGAATGAGGAGGAATGAGGAGGAATGAGGATTAATGAGGAGGACTGAGGAGGAATGAGGAGGAATGAGGAGGAATGAGGAGGAATGAGGAGGATTGAGGAGGAAAGAGGAGGAATGAGGAGGAATGAGGAGGAATGGGGAGGAATAAGGAGGAATAAGGAGGAATAAGGAGAAATAAGGAGGAATAAAGAGGAATAGGGAGGAATGAGGAAGAATGAAGAGGAATGAGGAGGAATGAGGAGGAATGAGGAGGAATGAGGAGGAATGAGGAGGAATGAGGAGGAATGAGGAGGAATGAGGAGGACTGAGGAGGAATGAGGAGGAATGAGGAGGAATGAGGGGGAATGAGGAGGAATGAGGAGGAATGGGGAGGAATAAGGAGGAATAAGGAGGAATAAGGAGGCATAGTGAGGAATGAGGAGGAATGAGTAGGAATGAGGAGGAATGAGGAGGAATGAGGAGGAATGAGGAGGAATGAGGAGGAATGAGGAGGAATGAGGAGGAATGAGGAGGAATGAGGAGGAATGAGGAGGAATGAGGAAGAATGACGAGGAATGAGAAGGAATGAGGAGGAATGAGGAGGAATGAGGAGGAATGAGGAGGAATGAGGAGGAATGAGGAGGAATGAGGAGGAATGAGGATTAATGAGGAGGACTGAGGAGGAATGAGGAGGAATGAGGAGGAATGAGGAGGAATGAGGAGGATTGAGGAGGAAAGAGGAGGAATGAGGAGGAATGAGGAGGAATGGGGAGGAATAAGGAGGAATAAGGAGGAATAAGGAGAAATAAGGAGGAATAAAGAGGAATAGGGAGGAATGAGGAAGAATGAGGAGGAATGAGGAGGAATGAGGAGGAATGGGGAGGAATGAGGAGGAATAAGAAGGAATAGGGAGGAATGAGAAGGAATGAGGAGCAATGAGGATGAATGAGGAGGAATGAGGAGGAATGAGGAGGAATGAGGAGGAATGAGGAGGAATGAGGAGGAATGAGGAGGAATGAGGAGGAATGAGGAGGAATGAGGAGGAATGAGGAGGACTGAGGAGGAATGAGGAGGAATGAGGAGGAATGAGGAGGAATGAGGAGGAATGAGGAGGAATGAGGAGGAATGAGGAGGAATGAGGAGGAATGAGGAGGAATGAGGAGGAATGAGGAGGAATGGGGAGGAATAAGGAGGAATAAGGAGGAATAAGGAGGCATAGTGAGGAATGAGGAGGAATGAGTAGGAATAAGGAGGAATGAGGAGGAAAGAGGAGGAATGAGGAGGAATGAGGAGGAATGAGGAGGAATGAGGAGGAATGAGGAGGAATGAGGAGGAATGAGGAGGAATGAGGAGGAATGAGGGGGAATGAGGAGCAATGAGGATGAATGAGGAGGACTGAGGAGGAATGAGGAGGAATGAGGAGGAATGAGGAGGAATAAGGAGGAATAAGGAGGAATAAGGAGAAATAAGGAGGAATAAAGAGGAATAGGGAGGAATGAGGAAGAATGAAGAGGAATGAGGAGGAATGAGGAGGAATGAGGAGGAATGAGGAGGAATGAGGAGGAATGAGGAGGAATGAGGAGGA
The DNA here is from genome assembly GCA_035046265.1 of Drosophila bunnanda. Taxonomy (NCBI): domain Eukaryota; kingdom Metazoa; phylum Arthropoda; class Insecta; order Diptera; family Drosophilidae; genus Drosophila; species Drosophila bunnanda. The sequence goes on along the minus strand of JAWNOB010000034.1, from coordinate 21,587 downwards.
ATGAGGAGGACTGAGGAGGAATGAGGAGGAATGAGGAGGAATGAGGGGGAATGAGGAGGAATGAGGAGGAATGGGGAGGAATAAGGAGGAATAAGGAGGAATAAGGAGGCATAGTGAGGAATGAGGAGGAATGAGTAGGAATGAGGAGGAATGAGGAGGAATGAGGAGGAATGAGGAGGAATGAGGAGGAATGAGGAGGAATGAGGAGGAATGAGGGGGAATGAGGAGCAATGAGGATGAATGAGAAGGACTGAGGAGGAATGAGGAGGAATGAGGAGGAATGAGGAGGAATAAGGAGGAATAAGGAGGAATAAGGAGAAATAAGGAGGAATAAAGAGGAATAGGGAGGAATGAGGAAGAATGAGGAGGAATGAGGAGGAATGAGGAGGAATGAGGAGGAATGAGGAGGAATGAGGAGGAATGAGGAGGAATGAGGAGGACTGAGGAGGAATGAGGAGGAATGAGGAGGAATGAGGAGGAATGAGGAGGAATGAGGAGGAATGGGGAGGAATATGGAGGAATAAGGAGGAATAAGGAGGAATAAAGAGGCATATGGAGGAATGAGGAGGAATGAGGAGGAATGAGGAGGAATGAGGAGGAATGAGGAGGAATGAGGAGGAATGAGGAGGAATGAGGAGGAATGAGGAGGAATGAGGAGGAATGAGGAGGACTGAGGAGGAATGAGGAGGAATGAGGAGGAATGAGGAGGAATGAGGAGGAATGAGGAGGAATGAGGAGGAATGAGGAGGACTGAGGAGGAATGAGGAGGAATGAGGAGGAATGAGGAGGAATGAGGAGGAATGAGGAGGAATGGGGAGGAATATGGAGGAATAAGGAGGAATAAGGAGGAATAAAGAGGAATAGGGAGGAATGAGGAAGAATGAAGAGGAATGAGGAGGAATGAGGAGGAATGAGGAGGAAGGAGGAGGAATGAGGAGGAATGAGGAGGAACGAGGAGGAATGAGGAGGACTGAGGAGGAATGAGGAGGAATGAGGAGGAATGAGGAGGAATGAGCAGGAATAAGAAGGAATGAGCAGGAATAAGAAGGAATTGAGGAGGAATGAGGAGGAATAAGGAGGAATAGGGAGGAATGAGAAGGAATGAGGAGCAATGAGGATGAATGAGGAGGACTGAGGAGGAATGAGGAGGAATGAGGAGGAATGAGGAGGAATAAGGAGGAATAAGGAGGAATAAGGAGAAATAAGAAGGAATAAAGAGGAATAGGGAGGAATGAGGAGGAATGAGGAGGAATGAGGAGGAATGAGGAGGAATGAGGAGGAATGAGGAGGAATGAGGAGGAATGAGGAGGAATGAGGAGGAATGAAAAGGAATGAGGAGGAATGAGGAGGAATGAGGAGGAATGAGGAGGAATGAGGAGGAATGAGGAGGAATGAGGAGGAATGAGGAGGACTGAGGAGGAATGAGGAGGAATGAGGAGGAATGAGGAGGAATGAGGAGGAATGAGGAGGAATGAGGAGGAATGAGGAGGAATGAGGAGGAATGAGGAGGAATGAGGAGGAATGAGGAGGAATGGGGAGGAATAAGGAGGAATAAGGAGGAATAAGGAGGCATAGTGAGGAATGAGGAGGAATGAGTAGGAATAAGGAGGAATGAGGAGGAAAGAGGAGGAATGAGGAGGAATGAGGAGGAATGAGGAGGAATGAGGAGGAATGAGGAGGAATGAGGAGGAATGAGGAGGAATGAGGAGGAATAAGGGGGAATGAGGAGCAATGAGGATGAATGAGGAGGACTGAGGAGGAATGAGGAGGAATGAGGAGGAATGAGGAGGAATAAGGAGGAATAAGGAGGAATAAGGAGAAATAAGGAGGAATAAAGAGGAATAGGGAGGAATGAGGAAGAATGAGGAGGAATGAGGAGGAATGAGGAGGAATGAGGAGGAATGAGGAGGAATGAGGAGGAATGAGGAGGAATGAGGAGGAATGAGGAGGACGGAGGAGGAATGAGGAGGAATGAGGAGGAATGAGGAGGAATGAGGAGGAATGAGGAGGAATGGGGAGGAATAAGGAGGAATAAGGAGGAATAAGGAGGCATAGTGAGGAATGAGGAGGAATGAGTAGGAATGAGGAGGAATGAGGAGGAATGAGGAGGAATGAGGAGGAATGAGGAGGAATGAGGAGGAATGAGGAAGAATGAGGAGGAATGAGGAGGAATGAGGAGGAATGAGGAGGAATGAGGAGGCATGAGGAGGAATGAGGAGGAATGAGGGGGAATGAGGAGCAATGAGGAGGAATGAGGAGGATTGAGGAGGAATGAGGAGGAATGAGGAAGAATGAGGAAGAATGAGGAGGAATGAGGAGGAATGAGGAGGAATGAGGAGGAATGAGGAGGAATGAGGAGGAATGAGAGGGAATGAGGAGCAATGAGGAGGAATGAGGAGGATTGAGGAGGAATGAGGAGGAATGAGGAGGAATGAGGAGGAATGAAAAGGAATGAGGAGGAATGAGGAGGAATGAGGAGGAATGAGGAGGAATGAGGAGGAATGACGAGGAATGAGAAGGAATGAGGAGGAATGAGGAGGAATGAGGAGGAATGAGGAGGAATGAGGAGGAATGAGGATTAATGAAGAGGACTGAGGAGGAATGAGGAGGAATGAGGAGGAATGAGGAGGAATGAGGAGGAATGAGGAGGAATGAGGAGGAATGAGGAGGAATGGGAGGAATAAGGAGGAATAAGGAGGAATAAGGAGGCATAGTGAGGAATGAGGAGGAATGAGTAGGAATGAGGAGGAATGAGGAGGAATGAGGAGGAATGAGGAGGAATGAGGAGGAATGAGGCGGAATGAGGAAGAATGAGGAGGAATGAGGAGGAATGAGGAGAAATGAGGAGGAATGAGGAGGAATGAGGAGGAATGAGGAGGAATGGGGAGGACTAAGGAGGAATAAGGAGGCATAGTGAGGAATGAGGAGGAATGAGTAGGAATGAGGAGGAATGAGGAGGAATGAGGAGGAATGAGGAGGAATGAGGAGGAATGAGGAGGAATGAGGAGGAATGAGGAGGAATGAGGAGGAATGAGGAGGAATGAGGAGGAATGAGGAGGAATGAGGAGGAATGAGGAGGAATGAGGAGGAATGAGGAGGAATGACGAGGAATGAGAAGGAATGAGGAGGAATGAGGAGGAATGAGGAGGAATGAGGAGGAATGAGGAGGAATGAGGAGGAATGAGGAGGAATGAGGAGGAATGAGGAAGAATGAGGAGCAATTAGGAGGAATGAGGAGGAATAAGGAGGAATGAGCAGGAATAAGGAGGAATGAGGAGGAATGAGGAGGAATGAGGAGGAATGAGGAGGAACGAGGAGGAATGAGGAGGAATGAGGAGGAATGAGGAGGAATGAGGAGGAATGAGGAGGAATGAGGAGGAATGAGAAGGAATGACGAGGAATGAGAAGGAATGAGGAGGAATGAGGAGGAATGAGGAGGAATGAGGAGGAATGAGGAGGAATGAGGAGGAATGAGGAGGAATGAGGAGGAATGAGGAGGAATGAGGAAGAATGAGGAGCAATTAGGAGCAATGAGGAGGAATAAGGAGGAATGAGCAGGAATAAGGAGGAATGAGCAGGAATAAGAAGGAATTGAGGAGGAATGAGGAGGAATAAGAAGGAATAAGGAGAAATAAGGAGGAATAAAGAGGAATAGGGAGGAATGAGGAGGAATGAGGAGGAATGAGGAGGAATGAGGAGGAATGAGGAGGAATGAGGTGGAATGAGGAGGAATGAGGAGGAATGAGGAGGAATGAGGAGGAATGAGGAGGAATGAGGAGGAATGAGGAGGACTGAGGAGGAATGAGGAGGAATGAGGAGGAATGAGGAGGAATGAGGAGGAATGAGGAGGAATGAGGAGGAATGGGGAGGAATAAGGAGGAATAAGGAGGAATAAGGAGGCATAGTGAGGAATGAGGAGGAATGAGTAGGAATGAGGAGGAATGAGTAGGAATGAGGAGGACTGAGGAGGAATGAGGAGGAATGAGGAGGAATGAGGGGGAATGAGGAGCAATGAGGAGGAATGAGGAGGATTGAGGAGGAATGATGAGAAATGAGGAAGAATGAGGAGGAATGAGGAGGAATGAGGAGGAATGAGGAGGAATGAGGAGGAATGAGGAGGAATGAGGAGGAATGAGGAGGAATGAGGAGGACTGAGGAGGAATGAGGAGGAATGAGGAGGAATAAGGAGGAATGAGGAGGAATGAGGAGGAATGGGGAGGAATAAGGAGGAATAAGGAGGAATAAGGAGGCATAGTGAGGAATGAGGAGGAATGAGTAGGAATGAGGAGGAATGAGGAGGAATGAGGAGGAATGAGGAGGAATGAGGAGGAATGAGGAGGAATGAGGAGGAATGAGGAGGAATGAGGAGAAATGAGGAGGAATGAGGAGGAATGAGGAGGAATGAGGAGGAATAAGGAGGAATGAGCAGGAATAAGGAGGAATGAGCAGGAATAAGAAGGAATTGAGGAGGAATGAGGAGGAATAAGGAGGAATAGGGAGGAATGAGAAGGAATGAGGAGCAATGAGGATGAATGAGGAGGACTGAGGAGGAATGAGGAGGAATGAGGAGGAATGAGAAGGAATAAGGAGGAATAAGGAGGAATAAGGAGAAATAAGGAGGAATAAAGAGGAATAGGGAGGAATGAGGAGGAATGAGGAGGAATGAGGAGGAATGAGGAGGAATGAGGAGGAATGAGGAGGAATGAGGAGGAATGAGGAGGAATGAGGAGGAATGAGGAGGAATGAGGAGGAATGAGGAGGAATGAGGAGGAATGAGGAGGACTGAGGAGGAATGAGGAGGAATGAGGAGGAATGAGGAGGAATGAGGAGGAATGAGGAGGAATGAGGAGGAATGAGGAGGAATGGGGAGGAATAAGGAGGAATGAGGAGGAATAAGGAGGCATAGTGAGGAATGAGGAGGAATGAGTAGGAATGAGGAGGAATGAGTAGGAATGAGGAGGAATGAGGAGGAATGAGGAGGAATGAGGAGGAATGAGGGGGAATGAGGAGCAATGAGGAGGAATGAGGAGGATTGAGGAGGAATGAGGAGAAATGAGGAAGAATGAGGAGGAATGAGGAGGAATGAGGAGGAATGAGGAATGAGGAGGAATGAGGAGGAATGAGGAGGAATGAGGAGGAATGAGGAGGACTGAGGAGGAATGAGGAGGAATGAGGAGGAATGAGGAGGAATGAGGAGGAATGAGGAGGAATGAGGAGAAATGAAGAGGAATAAGGAGGAATAAGGAGGAATAAGGAGGCATAGTGAGGAATGAGGAGGAATGAGTAGGAATGAGGAGGAATGAGGAGGAATGAGGAGGAATGAGGAGGAATGAGGAGGAATGAGGAGGAATGAGGAGGAATGAGGAGGAATGAGGAGGAATGAGGAGGAATGAGGAGGAATGAGGAGGAATGAGGAGGAATGAGGAGGAATGAGGAGGAATGAGGAGGAATGAGGAGGAATGAGGAGGAATGAGGAGGACTGAGGAGGAATGAGGAGGAATGAGGAGGAATGAGGAGGAATGAGGAGGAATGAGGAGGAATGAGGAGGAATGAGGAGGAATGGGGAGGAATAAGGAGGAATAAGGAGGAATAAGGAGGCATAGTGAGGAATGAGGAGGAATGAGTAGGAATGAGGAGGAATGAGTAGGAATGAGGAGGAATGAGGAGGAATGAGGAGGAATGAGGAGGAATGAGGGGGAATGAGGAGCAATGAGGAGGAATGAGGAGGATTGAGGAGGAATGAGGAGAAATGAGGAAGAATGAGGAGGAATGAGGAGGAATGAGGAGGAATGAGGAGGAATGAGGAGGAATGAGGAGGAATGAGGAGGAATGAGGAGGACTGAGGAGGAATGAGGAGGAATGAGGAGGAATGAGGAGGAATGAGGAGGAATGAGGAGGAATGAGGAGAAATGAAGAGGAATAAGGAGGAATAAGGAGGAATAAGGAGGCATAGTGGAGGAATGAGGAGGAATGAGTAGGAATGAGGAGGAATGGGGAGGAATGAGGAGGAATGAGGAGGAATGAGGAGGAATGAGGAGGAATGAGGAGGAATGAGGAGGAATGAGGAGGAATGAGGAGGAATGAGGAGGAATGAGGAGGAATGAGGAGGAATGAGGAGGAATGAGGGGGAATGAGGAGCAATGAGGAGGAATGAGGAGGATTGAGGAGGAATGAGGAGGAATGAGGAAGAATGAGGAAGAATAAGGAGGAATGAGGAGGAATGAGGAGGAATGAGGAGGAATGAGGAGGAATGAGGAGGAATGAGGAGGAATGAGGAGGAATGAGGAGGAATGAGGAGGAATGAGGAGGAATGAGGAGGAATGAGGAGGAATGAGGAGGAATGAGGAGGAATGAGAAGGAATGAGGAGGAATGAGGAGGAATGAGGAGGAATGAGGAGGAATGGGGAGGAATAAGGAGGAATAAGGAGGAATAAGGAGGCATAGTGAGGAATGAGGAGGAATGAGTAGGAATGAGGAGGAATGAGGAGGAATGAGGAGGAATGAGAAGGAATGAGGAGGAATGAGGAGGAATGAGGAAGAATGAGGAGGAATGAGGAGGAATGAGGAGGAATGACGAGGAATGAGAAGGAATGAGGAGGAATGAGGAGGAATGAGGAGGAATGAGGAGGAATGAGGAGGAATGAGGAGGAATGAGGAAGAATGAGGAGTAATTAGGAGGAATGAGGAGGAATAAGGAGGAATGAGCATGAATAAGGAGGAATGAGCAGGAATAAGAAGGAATTGAGGAGGAATGAGGAGGAATGAGGAGGAATGAGGAGGAATGAGGAGGAATGAGGAGGAATGAGGAGGAATGAGGAGGAATGAGGAGAAATGAGGAAGAATGAGGAGGAATGAGGAGGAATGAGGAGGAATGAGGAGGAATGAGGAGGAATGAGGAGGAATGAGGAGGAATGAGGAGGAATGAGGAGGAATGAGGAGGATGGGGAGGACTAAGGAGGAATAAGGAGGCATAGTGAGGAATGAGGAGGAATGAGTAGGAATGAGGAGGAATGAGGAGGAATGAGGAGGAATGAGGAGGAATGAGGGGGAATGAGGAGCAATGAGGAGGAATGAGGAGGATTGAGGAGGAATGAGGAGAAATGAGGAAGAATGAGGAGGAATGAGGAGGAATGAGGAGGAATGAGGAGGAATGAGGAGGAATGAGGAGGAATGAGGAGGAATGAGGAGGACTGAGGAGGAATGAGGAGGAATGAGGAGGAATGAGGAGGAATGAGGAGAAATGAAGAGGAATAAGGAGGAATAAGGAGGCATAGTGAGGAATGAGGAGGAATGAGTAGGAATGAGGAGGAATGAGGAGGAATGAGGAGGAACGAGGAGGAATGAGGAGGAATGTGAAGAAATGAGGAGGAATGAGGAGGAATGAGGAGGAATGAGGAGGAATGAGGAGGAATGAGGAGGAATGAGGAGGAATGAGGAGGAATGAGGAGGAATGAGGAGGAATGAGGGGGAATGAGGAGCAATGAGGAGGAATGAGGAGGATTGAGGAGGAATGAGGAGGAATGAGGAAGAATGAGGAAGAATAAGGAGGAATGAGGAGGAATGAGGAGGAATGAGGAGGAATGAGGAGGAATGAGGAGGAATGAGGAGGAATGAGGAGGAATGAGGAGGAATGAGGAGGAATGAGGAGGAATGAGGAGGAATGAGGAGGAATGAGGAGGAATGAGGAGGAATGAGGAGGAATGAGGAGGAATGAGGAGGAATGAGGAGGAATGAGGAGGAATGAGGAGGAATGAGGAGGAATGGGGAGGAATAAGGAGGAATAAGGAGGAATAAGGAGGCATAGTGAGGAATGAGGAGGAATGAGTAGGAATGAGGAGGAATGAGGAGGAATGAGGAGGAATGAGGAGGAATGAGGAGGAATGAGGAGGAATGAGGAAGAATGAGGAGGAATGAGGAGGAATGAGGAGGAATGACGAGGAATGAGAAGGAATGAGGAGGAATGAGGAGGAATGAGGAGGAATGAGGAGGAATGAGGAGGAATGAGGAGGAATGAGGAAGAATGAGGAGCAATTAGGAGGAATGAGGAGGAATAAGGAGGAATGAGCAGGAATAAGGAGGAATGAGCAGGAATAAGAAGGAATTGAGGAGGAATGAGGAGGAATGAGGAGGAATGAGGAGGAATGAGGAGGAATGAGGAGGAATGAGGAGGAATGAGGAGGAATGAGGAGAAATGAGGAAGAATGAGGAGGAATGAGGAGGAATGAGGAGGAATGAGGAGGAATGAGGAGGAATGAGGAGGAATGAGGAGGAATGAGGAGGAATGAGGAGGAATGAGGAGGATGGGGAGGACTAAGGAGGAATAAGGAGGAATAAGGAGGCATAGTGAGGAATGAGGAGGAATGAGTAGGAATGAGGAGGAATGAGGAGGAATGAGGAGGAATGACGAGGAATGAGAAGGAATGAGGAGGAATGAGGAGGAATGAGGAGGAATGAGGAGGAATGAGGAGGAATGAGGAGGAATGAGGAAGAATGAGGAGCAATTAGGAGGAATGAGGAAAAATAAGGAGGAATGAGCAGGAATAAGGAGGAATGAGCAGGAATAAGAAGGAATTGAGGAGGAATGAGGAGGAATAAGGAGGAATAGGGAGGAATGAGAAGGAATGTGGAGCAATGAGGATGAATGAGGAGGACTGAGGAGGAATGACGAGGAATGAGGAGGAATGAGGAGGAATAAGGAGGAATAAGGAGGAATAAGGAGGAATAAGGAGGAATAAGGAGAAATAAGGAGGAATAAAGAGGAATAGGGAGGAATGAGGAGGAATGAGGAGGAATGAGGAGGAATGAGGAGGAATGAGGAGGAATGAGGAGGAATGAGGAGGAATGAGGAGGAATGAGGAGGAATGAGGAGGAATGACGAGGAATGAGAAGGAATGAGGAGGAATGATGAGGAATGAGGAAGAATGAGGAGGAATGAGGAGGAATGAGGAGGAATGAGGAGGAATGAGGAGGAATGAGGAGGAATGAGGAGGAATGAGGAGGAATGAGGAGGAATGAGGAGGAATGAGGAGGAATGAGAGGGAATGAGGAGCAATGAGGAGGAATGAGGAGGATTGAGGAGGAATGAGGAGGAATGAGGAGGAATGAGGAGGAATGAGGAGGAATGAGGAGGAATGAGGAGGAATGAGGAGGAATGAGGAGGAATGAGGAGGAATGACGAGGAATGACGAGGAATGAGAAGGAATGAGGAGGAATGAGAAGGAATGAGGAGGAATGAGGAGGAATGAGGAGGAATGAGGAAGACTGAGGAGGAATGAGGAGGAATGAGGAGGAATGAGGAGGAATGAGGAGGAATGAGGAGGAATGAGGGGGAATGAGGAGCAATGAGGAGCAATGAGGAGGAATGAGGAGGATTGAGGAGGAATGAGGAGAAATGAGGAAGAATGAGGAGGAATGAGGAGGAATGAGGAGGAATGAGGAGGAATGAGGAGGAATGAGGAGAAATGAGGAGGAATGAGGAGGAATGAGGAGGAATGGAGAGGAATAAGGAGGAATAAGGAGGCATAGTGAGGAATGAGGAGGAATGAGTAGGAATGGGGAGGAATAAGGAGGAATAAGGAGGAATAAGGAGGCATAGTGAGGAATGAGGAGGAATGAGGAGGAATGAGGAGGAAAGAGGAGGAATGGGGAGGAATGAGGAGGAATGAGGAGGAATGAGGAGGAATGAGGAGGAATGAGGAGGAATGAGGGGGAATGAGGAGCAATGAGGAGCAATGAGGAGGAATGAGGAGGATTGAGGAGGAATGAGGAGGAATGAGGAGGAATGAGGAGGAATGAGGAGGACTGAGGAGGAATGAGGAGGAATGAGGAGGAATGAGGAGGAATGAGGAGGAATGAGGAGGAATGGAGAGGAATAAGGAGGAATAAGGAGGCATAGTGAGGAATGAGGAGGAATGAGTAGGAATGAGGAGGAATGAGGAGGAATGAGGAGGAATGAGGAGGAATGAGGAGGAATGAGGAGGAATGAGGAGGAATGAGGAGGAATGAGGAGGAATAAGGAGAAATAAGGAGGAATAAAGAGGAATAGAGAGGAATGAGGAGGAATGAGGAGGAATGAGGAGGAATGAGGAGGAATGAGGAGGAATGAGGAGGAATGAGGAGGAATGAGGAGGAATGACGAGGAATGAGAAGGAATGAGGAGGAATGAGGAGGAATGAGGAGGAATGAGGAGGAATGAGGAGGAATAAGGAAAAATAGGGAGGAATGAGGAGGAATGAGGAGCAATGAGGATGAATGAGGAGGAATAAGGAGGAATGAGGAGGAATGAGGAGGAATGAGGAGATGTGAGGAGGAATGAGGAGGAATGAGGAGGAATGAGGAGGAATGAGGAGGAATGAGGAGGAATGAGGAGGAATGAGGAGGAATGAGGAGGAATGAAGAGGAATGAGAAGGAATGACGAGGAATGAGAAGGAATGAGGAGGAATGAGGAGGAATGAGGAGGAATGAGGAGGAATGATGAGGAATGAGGAGGAATGAGGAGGAATGAGGAGGACTGAGGAGGAATGAGGAGGAATGAGGAGGAATGAGGAGGAATGAGGAGGAATGAGGAGGAATGAGGAGGAATGAGGAGGAATGAGGAGGAATGAGGAGGAATGGGGAGGAATGAGGAGGAATGAGAGGGAATGAGGAGCAATGAGGAGGAATGAGGAGGATTGAGGAGGAATGAGGAGGAATGAGGAGGAATGAGGAGGAATGAGGAGGAATGAGGAGGAATGAGGAGGAATGAGGAGGAATGAGGAGGAATGAGGAGGAATGAGGAGGAATGACGAGGAATGAGAAGGAATGAGGAGGACTGAGGAGGAATGAGGAGGAATGAGGAGGAATGAGGAGGAATGAGGAGGAATGAGGAGGAATGAGGAGGAATGAGGAGGAATGGGGAGGAATAAGGAGGAATAAGGAGGAATAAGGAGGCATAGTGAGGAATGAGGAGGAATGAGTAGGAATGAGGAGCAATGAGTAGGAATGAGGAGGAATGAGGAGGAATGAGGAGGAATGAGGAGGAATGAGGGGGAATGAGGAGCAATGAGGAGGAATGAGGAGGATTGAGGAGGAATGAGGAGAAATGAGGAAGAATGAGGAGGAATGAGGAGGAATGAGGAGGAATGAGGAGGAATGACGAGGAATGAGGAGGAATGAGGAGGAATGAGGAGGACTGAGGAGGAATGAGGAGGAATGAGGAGGAATGAGGAGGAATGAGGAGGAATGAGGAGGAATGAGGAGGAATGAGGAGGAATGAGGAGGAATGGGGAGGAATAAGGAGGAATAAGGAGGAATAAGGAGGCATAGTGAGGAATGAGGAGGAATGAGGAGGAAAGAGGAGGAATGAGGAGGAATGAGGAGGAATGAGGAGGAATGAGGAGGAATGAGGAGGAATGAGGAGGAATGAGGGGGAATGAGGAGCAATGAGGAGCAATGAGGAGGAATGAGGAGGATTGAGGAGGAATGAGGAGAAATGAGGAAGAATGAGGAGGAATGAGGAGGAATGAGGAGGAATGAGGAGGAATGAGGAGGAATGAGGAGGAATGAGGAGGAATGAGGAGGAATGAGGAGGACTGAGGAGGAATGAGGAGGAATGAGGAGGAATGAGGAGGAATGAGGAGGAATGAGAAGGAATGGAGAGGAATAAGGAGGAATAAGGAGGCATAGTGAGGAATGAGGAGGAATGAGTAGGAATGGGGAGGAATGAGGAGGAATGAGGAGGAATGAGGAGGAATGGGGAGGAATGAGGAGGAATGAGGAGGAATGAGGAGGAATGAGGAGGAATGAGGAGGAATGAGGAGGAATGAGGAGGAATGAGGAGGAATGAGGAGGAATGAGGGGGAATGAGGAGCAATGAGGAGGAATGAGGAGGATTGAGGAGGAATGAGGAGGAATGAGGAAGAATGAGGAAGAATGAGGAGGAATGAGGAGGAATGAGGAGGAATGAGGAGGAATGAGGAGGAATGAGAAGGAATGAGGAGGAATGAGGAGGAATGAGGAGGAATGAGAGGGAATGAGGAGCAATGAGGAGGAATGAGGAGGATTGAGGAGGAATGAGGAGGAATGAGGAGGAATGAGGAGCAATGAGGAGGAATGAGGAGGATTGAGGAGGAATGAGGAGAAATGAGGAGGAATGAGGAGGAATGAGGAGGAATGAGGAGGAATGAGGAGGAATGAGGGGGAATGAGGAGCAATGAGGAGGAATGAGGAGGAATGAGGAGGAATGAGGAGAAATGAGGAAGAATGAGAGGGAATGAGGAGCAATGAGGAGGAATGAGGAGGAATGAGGAGGAATGAGGAGGAATGAGGAGGAATGAGGAGGAATGAGGAGGAATGAGGAGGAATGAGGGGGAATGAGGAGCAATGAGGAGGAATGAGGAGGATTGAGGAGGAATGAGGAGGAATGAGGAAGAATGAGGAAGAATGAGGAGGAATGAGGAGGAATGAGGAGGAATGAGGAGGAATGAGGAGGAATGAGAAGGAATGAGGAGGAATGAGGAGGAATGAGGAGGAATGAGGAGGAATGAGGAGGAATGAGGAGGAATGAGGAGGAATGACGAGGAATGAGAAGGAATGAGAAGGAATAAGGAGGAATGAGGAGGAATAAGGAGGAATGAGGAGGAATGAGGAGGAATGAGGAGGAATGAGGAGGAATGAGGAGGAATGAGGAGGACTGAGGAGGAATGAGGAGGAATGAGGAGGAATGAGGAGGAATGAGGAGGAATGAGGAGGAATGAGGAGGAATGAGGAGGAATGAGGAGGAATGGGGAGGAATAAGGAGGAATAAGGAGGAATAGGGAGGCATAGTGAGGAATGAGGAGGAATGAGGAGGAAAGAGGAGGCATGAGGAGGAATGAGGAGGAATGAGGAGGAATGAGGAGGAATGAGGAGGAATGAGGAGGAATGAGGGGGAATGAGGAGCAATGAGGAGCAATGAGGAGGAATGAGGAGGATTGAGGAGGAATGAGGAGAAATGAGGAAGAATGAGGAGGAATGAGGAGGAATGAGGAGGAATGAGGAGGAATGAGGAGGAATGAGGAGGAATGAGGAGGAATGAGGAGGACTGAGGAGGAATGAGGAGGAATGAGGAGGAATGAGGAGGAATGAGGAGGAATGAGAAGGAATGGAGAGGAATAAGGAGGAATAAGGAGGCATAGTGAGGAATGAGGAGGAATGAGTAGGAATGAGGAGGAATGAGGAGGAATGAGGAGGAATGAGGAGGAATGGGGAGGAATGAGGAGGAATGAGGAGGAATGAGGAGGAATGAGGAGGAATGAGGAGGAATGAGGAGGAATGAGGAGGAATGAGGAGGAATGAGGAGGAATGAGGAGGAATGAGGAGGAATGAGGGGGAATGAGGAGCAATGAGGAGGAATGAGGAGGATTGAGGAGGAATGAGGAGGAATGAGGAAGAATGAGGAAGAATGAGGAGGAATGAGGAGGAATGAGGAGGAATGAGGAGGAATGAGGAGGAATGAGAAGGAATGAGGAGGAATGAGGAGGAATGAGGAGGAATGAGAGGGAATGAGGAGCAATGAGGAGGAATGAGGAGGATTGAGGAGGAATGAGGAGGAATGAGGAGGAATGAGGAGGAATGAGGAGGAATGAGGAGGAATGAGGAGGAATGAGGAGGAATGAGGAGGAATGAGGAGGAATGACGAGGAATGAGAAGGAATGAGAAGGAATAAGGAGGAATAAGGAGGAATAAGGAGGAATGAGGAGGAATGAGGAGGAATGAGGAGGAATGAGGAGGAATGAGGAGGAATGAGGGAGGAATGAGGAGGAATGAGGAGGAATGAGGAGGAATGAGGAGGAATGAGGAGGAATGAGGAGGAATGAGGAGGAATGAGGAGGAATGAGGAGGAATGAGGAGGAATGAGGAGGAATGAGGAGGAATGAGGAGGAATGAGGAGGAGATAAGGAGGAATGAGGAGGAATGAGGAGGAATGAGGAGGAATGAGGAGGAATGAGGAGGAATGAGGAGGAATGAGGAGGAATGAGGAGGAATGAGGAGGAATGAGGAGGAATGAGGAGGAATGAGGAGGAATGAGGAGGAATGACGAGGAATGGGGAGGAATAAGGAGGAATAAGGAGGAATAAGGAGGCATAGTGAGGAATGAGGAGGAATGAGTAGGAATGAGGAGGAATGAGTAGGAATGAGGAGGAATGAGGAGGAATGAGGAGGAATGAGGAGGAATGAGGGGAATGAGGAGCAATGAGGAGGAATGAGGAGGATTGAGGAGGAATGAGGAGAAATGAGGAAGAATGAGGAGGAATGAGGAGGAATGAGGAGGAATGAGGAAGAATGACGAGGAATGAGGAGGAATGAGGAGGAATGAGGAGGACTGAGGAGGAATGAGGAGGAATGAGGAGGAATGAGGAGGAATGAGGAGGAATGAGGAGGAATGGGGAGGAATAAGGAGGAATAAGGAGGAATAAGGAGGCATAGTGAGGAATGAGGAGGAATGAGTAGGAATGAGGAGGAATGAGGAGGAATGAGGAGGAATGAGGAGGAATGAGGAGGAATGAGGAGGAATGAGGAGGAATGAGGAGGAATGAGGAAGAATGAGGAGGAATGAGGAGGAATGAGGAGGAATGAGGAGGAATGAGGAGGAATGAGGAGGAATGAGGAGGAATGAGGGGGAATGAGGAGTAATGAGGAGGAATGAGGAGGATTGAGGAGGAATGAGGAGGAATGAGGAGGAATAAGGAGGAATAAGGAGGAATGAGGAGGAATGAGGAGGAATGAGAAGGAATGAGGAGCAATGAGGAGGAATGAGGAGGATTGAGGAGGAATGAGGAGGAATGAGGAGGAATGAGGAGGAATGAGGAGGAATGAGGAGGAATGAGGAGGAATGAGGAGGAATGAGGAGGAATGAGGAGGAATGAGGAGGAATGAGGAGGAATGAGGAGGAATGAGGAGGAATGAGGGGGAATGAGGAGCAATGAGGAGGAATGAGGAGGAATGAGGAGGAATGAGGAGGAATGAGGAGGAATGAGGAGGAATGAGGAGGAATGAGGAGGAATGAGGAGGAATGAGGGGGAATGAGGAGCAATGAGGAGGAATGAGGAGGATTGAGGAGGAATGAGGAGGAATGAGGAAGAATGAGGAAGAATGAGGAGGAATGAGGAGGAATGAGGAGGAATGAGGAGGAATGAGGAGGAATGAGAAGGAATGAGGAGGAATGAGGAGGAATGAGGAGGAATGAGAGGGAATGAGGAGCAATGAGGAGGAATGAGGAGGATTGAGGAGGAATGAGGAGGAATGAGGAGGAATGAGGAGGAATGAGGAGGAATGAGGAGGAATGAGGAGGAATGAGGAGGAATGAGGAGGAATGAGGAGGAATGACGAGGAATGACGAGGAATGAGAAGGAATGAGAAGGAATAAGGAGGAATAAGGAGGAATAAGGAGGAATGAGGAGGAATGAGGAGGAATGAGGAGGAATGAGGAGGAATGAGGAGGAATGAGGAGGAATGAGGAGGAATGAGGAGGAATGAGGAGGAATGAGGAGGAATGAGGAGGAATGAGGAGGAATGAGGAGGAATGAGGAGGAATGAGGAGGACTGAGGAGGAATGAGGAGGAATGAGGAGGAATGAGGAGGAATGAGGAGGAATGAGGAGGAATGAGGAGGAATGGGGAGGAATAAGAAGGAATAAGGAGGAATAAGGAGGCATAGTGAGGAATGAGGAGGAATGAGTAGGAATGAGGAGGAATGAGTAGGAATGAGGAGGAATGAGGAGGAATGAGGAGGAATGAGGAGGAATGAGGGGGAATGAGGAGCAATGAGGAGGAATGAGGAGGATTGAGGAGGAATGAGGAGAAATAAGGAAGAATGAGGAGGAATGAGGAGGAATGAGGAGGAATGAGGAGGAATGACGAGGAATGAGGAGGAATGAGGAGGAATGAGGAGGACTGAGGAGGAATGAGGAGGAATGAGGAGGAATGAGGAGGAATGAGGAGGAATGAGGAGGAATGGGGAGGAATAAGGAGGAATAAGGAGGAATAAGGAGGCATAGTGAGGAATGAGGAGGAATGAGTAGGAATGAGGAGGAATGAGGAGGAATGAGGAGGAATGAGGAGGAATGAGGAGGAATGAGGAGGAATGAGGAGGAATGAGGAGGAATGAGGAGGAATGAGGAGGAATGAGGAGGAATGAGGAGGAATGAGGAGGAATGAGGAGGAATGAGGAGGAATGAGGAGGAATGAGGAGGAATGAGGGGGAATGAGGAGCAATGAGGAGGAATGAGGAGGATTGAGGAGGAATGAGGAGGAATGAGGAGGAATAAGGAGGAATAAGGAGGAATGAGGAGGAATGAGGAGGAATGAGAGGGAATGAGGAGCAATTAGGAGGAATGAGGAGGATTGAGGAGGAATGAGGAGGAATGAAAAGGAATGAGGAGGAATGAGGAGGAATGAGGAGGAATGAGGAGGAATGAGGAGGAATGAGGAGGAATGGGGAGGAATAAGGAGGAATAAGGAGGAATAAGGAGGAATAGTGAGGAATGAGGAGGAATGAGTAGGAATGAGGAGGAATGAGGAGGAATGAGGAGGAATGAGGAGGAATGAGGAGGAATGAGGAGGAATGAGGAGGAATGAGGAAGAATGAGGAGGAATGAGGAGGAATGAGGAGAAATGAGGAGGAATGAGGAGGAATGAGGAGGAATGAGGAGGAATGAGGAGGAATGGGGAGGAATAAGGAGGAATAAGGAGGAATAAGGAGGCATAGTGAGGAATGAGGAGGAATGAGTAGGAATGAGGAGGAATGAGGAGGAATGAGGAGGAATGACGAGGAATGAGAAGGAATGAGGAGGAATGAGGAGGAATGAGGAGGAATGAGGAGGAATGAGGAGGAATGAGGAAGAATGAGGAGCAATTAGGAGGAATGAGGAGGAATAAGGAGGAATGAGCAGGAATAAGGAGGAATGAGCAGGAATAAGAAGGAATTGAGGAGGAATGAGGAGGAATAAGGAGGAATAGGGAGGAATGAGAAGGAATGTGGAGCAATGAGGATGAATGAGGAGGACTGAGGAGGAATGACGAAAAATGAGGAGGAATGAGGAGGAATAAGGAGGAATAAGGAAGAATAAGGAGAAATAAGGAGGAATAAAGAGGAATAGGGAGGAATGAGGAGGAATGAGGAGGAATGAGGAGGAATGAGGAGGAATGAGGAGGAATGACGAGGAATGAGAAGGAATGAGGAGGAATGAGGAGGAATGAGGAGGAATGAGGAGGAATGAGGAGGAATGAGGAGGAATGAGGAGGAATGAGGAGGAATGAGGAGGAATGAGAAGGAATGAGGAGGAATGAGGAGGAATGAGGAGGAAGGAGAGGGAATGAGGAGCAATGAGGAGGAATGAGGAGGATTGAGGAGGAATGAGGAGGAATGAGAAGGAGGAATGAGGAGGAATGAGGAGGAATGAGGAGGAATGAGGAGGAATGAGGAGGAATGAGGAGGAATGACGAGGAATGAGAAGGAATGAGGAGGAATGAGAAGGAATGAGGAGGAATGAGGAGGAATGAGGAGGAATGAGGAAGACTGAGGAGGAATGAGGAGGAATGAGGAGGAATGAGGAGGAATGAGGAGGAATGAGGAGGAATGAGGGGGAATGAGGAGCAATGAGGAGCAATGAGGAGGAATGAGGAGGATTGAGGAGGAATGAAGAGGAATAAGGAGGAATGAGGAGGAATGAGGAGAAATGAGGAGCAATGAGGAGGAATGAGGAGGATTGAGGAGAAATGAGGAGGAATGAGGAGGAATGAGGAGGAATGGAGAGGAATAAGGAGGAATAAGGAGGCATAGTGAGGAATGAGGAGGAATGAGTAGGAATGGGGAGGAATAAGGAGGAATAAGGAGGAATAAGGAGGCATAGTGAGGAATGAGGAGGAATGAGGAGGAATGAGGAGGAAAGAGGAGGAATGGGGAGGAATGAGGAGGAATGAGGAGGAATGAGGAGGAATGAGGAGGAATGAGGAGGAATGAGGGGGAATGAGGAGCAATGAGGAGCAATGAGGAGGAATGAGGAGGATTGAGGAGGAATGAAGAGGAATGAGGAGGAATGAGGAGGAATGAGGAGGAATGAGGAGGAATGAGGAGGAATGAGGAGGAATGAGGAGGAATGAGGAGGAATGAGGAGGAATGAGGAGGAATGAGGAGGAATGAGGAGGAATGAGGGGGAATGAGGAGCAATGAGGAGGAATGAGGAGGAATGAGGAGGATTGAGGAGGAATGAGGAGAAATGAGGAAGAATGAGGAGGAATGAGGAGGAATGAGGAGGAATGAGAAGGAATGAGGAGGAATGAGGAGGAATGAGGAGGAATGAGGAGGAATGAGGAGGAATGAGGAGGAATGAGGAAGAATGAGGAGCAATTAGGAGGAATGAGGAGGAATAAGGAGGAATGAGCAGGAATAAGGAGGAATGAGCAGGAATAAGAAGGAATTGAGGAGGAATGAGGAGGAATAAGGAGGAATAGGGAGGAATGAGAAGGAATGTGGAGCAATGAGGATGAATGAGGAGGACTGAGGAGGAATGACGAAAAATGAGGAGGAATGAGGAGGAATAAGGAGGAATAAGGAAGAATAAGGAGAAATAAGGAGGAATAAAGAGGAATAGGGAGGAATGAGGAGGAATGAGGAGGAATGAGGAGGAATGAGGAGGAATGAGGAGGAATGAGGAGGAATGACGAGGAATGAGAAGGAATGAGGAGGAATGAGGAGGAATGAGGAGGAATGAGGAGGAATGAGGAGGAATGAGGAGGAATGAGGAGGAATGAGGAGGAATGAGGAGGAATGAGAAGGAATGAGGAGGAATGAGGAGGAATGAGGAGGAATGAGAGGGAATGAGGAGCAATGAGGAGGAATGAGGAGGATTGAGGAGGAATGAGGAGGAATGAGGAGGAATGAGGAGGAATGAGGAGGAATGAGGAGGAATGAGGAGGAATGAGGAGGAATGAGGAGGAATGAGGAGGAATGACGAGGAATGAGAAGGAATGAGGAGGAATGAGAAGGAATGAGGAGGAATGAGGAGGAATGAGGAGGAATGAGGAAGACTGAGGAGGAATGAGGAGGAATGAGGAGGAATGAGGAGGAATGAGGAGGAATGAGGAGGAATGAGGAGGAATGAGGGGGAATGAGGAGCAATGAGGAGCAATGAGGAGGAATGAGGAGGATTGAGGAGGAATGAAGAGGAATAAGGAGGAATGAGGAGGAATGAGGAGAAATGAGGAGCAATGAGGAGGAATGAGGAGGATTGAGGAGAAATGAGGAGGAATGAGGAGGAATGAGGAGGAATGGAGAGGAATAAGGAGGAATAAGGAGGCATAGTGAGGAATGAGGAGGAATGAGTAGGAATGGGGAGGAATAAGGAGGAATAAGGAGGAATAAGGAGGCATAGTGAGGAATGAGGAGGAATGAGGAGGAATGAGGAGGAATGAGGAGGAAAGAGGAGGAATGGGGAGGAATGAGGAGGAATGAGGAGGAATGAGGAGGAATGAGGAGGAATGAGGAGGAATGAGGGGGAATGAGGAGCAATGAGGAGCAATGAGGAGGAATGAGGAGGATTGAGGAGGAATGAAGAGGAATGAGGAGGCATAGTGAGGAATGAGAAGGAATGAGGAGGAATGAGGAGGAATGAGGAGGAATGAGGAGGAATGAGGAGGAATGAGGAGGAATGAGGAGGAATGAGGAGGAATGAGGAGGAATAGGGAGAAATGAGGAGGAATTACGAGAATTAAGGAAGAATAAAGAGCAATGATTAGAAATAAGGAGGAATGAGTAGGAATAAGGAGGAATGAGGAGGAATGAGGAGGAATGGGGAGGAATATGGAGGAATAAGGAGGAATAAGGAGGAATAAAGAGGCATATGGAGGAATGAGGAGGAATGAGGAGGAATGAGGAGGAATGAGGAGGAATGAGGAGGAATGAGGAGGAATGAGGAGGAATGAGGAGGAATGAGGAGGAATGACGAGGAATGAGAAGGAATGAGGAGGAATGAGGAGGAATGAGGAGGAATGAGGAGGAATGAGGAGGAATGAGGAGGAATGAGGAGCAATGAGGAGGAATGAGGAGGATTGAGGAGGAATGAGGAGAAATGAGGAAGAATGAGGAGGAATGAGGAGGAATGAGGAGGAATGAGAAGGAATGAGGAGGAATGAGGAGGAATGAGGAGGAATGAGGAGGAATGAGGAGGAATGAGGAGGAATGAGGAAGAATGAGGAGCAATTAGGAGGAATGAGGAGGAATAAGGAGGAATGAGCAGGAATAAGGAGGAATGAGCAGGAATAAGAAGGAATTGAGGAGGAATGAGGAGGAATAAGGAGGAATAGGGAGGAATGAGAAGGAATGTGGAGCAATGAGGATGAATGAGGAGGACTGAGGAGGAATGACGAAAAATGAGGAGGAATGAGGAGGAATAAGGAGGAATAAGGAAGAATAAGGAGAAATAAGGAGGAATAAAGAGGAATAGGGAGGAATGAGGAGGAATGAGGAGGAATGAGGAGGAATGAGGAGGAATGAGGAGGAATGAGGAGGAATGAGGAGGAATGACGAGGAATGAGAAGGAATGAGGAGGAATGAGGAGGAATGAGGAGGAATGAGGAGGAATGAGGAGGAATGAGGAGGAATGAGGAGGAATGAGGAGGAATGAGGAGGAATGAGAAGGAATGAGGAGGAATGAGGAGGAATGAGGAGGAATGAGAGGGAATGAGGAGCAATGAGGAGGAATGAGGAGGATTGAGGAGGAATGAGGAGGAATGAGGAGGAATGAGGAGGAATGAGGAGGAATGAGGAGGAATGAGGAGGAATGAGGAGGAATGAGGAGGAATGAGGAGGAATGAGGAGGAATGAGGAGGAATGAGGAGGAATGACGAGGAATGAGAAGGAATGAGGAGGAATGAGAAGGAATGAGGAGGAATGAGGAGGAATGAGGAGGAATGAGGAAGAATGAGGAGGAATGAGGAGGAATGAGGAGGAATGAGGAGGAATGAGGAGGAATGAGGAGGAATGAGGAGGAATGAGGGGGAATGAGGAGCAATGAGGAGCAATGAGGAGGAATGAGGAGGATTGAGGAGGAATGAAGAGGAATAAGGAGGAATGAGGAGGAATGAGGAGAAATGAGGAGCAATGAGGAGGAATGAGGAGGATTGAGGAGAAATGAGGAGGAATGAGGAGGAATGGAGAGGAACAAGGAGGAATAAGGAGGCATAGTGAGGAATGAGGAGGAATGAGTAGGAATGGGGAGGAATAAGGAGGAATAAGGAGGAATAAGGAGGCATAGTGAGGAATGAGGAGGAATGAGGAGGAATGAGGAGGAATGAGGAGGAAAGAGGAGGAATGGGGAGGAATGAGGAGGAATGAGGAGGAATGAGGAGGAATGAGGAGGAATGAGGAGGAATGAGGGGGAATGAGGAGCAATGAGGAGCAATGAGGAGGAATGAGAAGGATTGAGGAGGAATGAAGAGGAATGAGGAGGAATGAGGAGGAATGAGGAGGAATGAGGAGGAATGAGGAGGAATGAGGAGGAATGAGAAGGAATGAGGAGGAATGAGGAGGAATGGAGAGGAATAAGGAGGAATAAGGAGGCATAGTGAGG